>VWPU01011286.1:0-20230 GCA_013398955.1 Callaeas wilsoni
GCTCCCGCCCGGGTCCTAGCGCGGGCCGCGCCCCCCGGCTCCCGCCGCCGCGTCCGCTGCTCCCCCGCCGCTGCCGGGACAGGGCTGCCCGCTCCGGGACCCGGGGCTGCGGGGAGAGCGCCTCCCGCCCCGCTCACCTGCCCGCAGCCGCGCGGTGGTCACACCGGGGGTCGCCTTCGGGAGCGGTGGGTGTCCCGGTGCTGCCCCTCGCCCGGCTCTGAGTGACCCTCTCGAGCACCATTGACGTGAGTCACGGCTGTGCTCGTCCTGCGTGAACTGGACTCGCTGAAGGGCAAAATTCGACATCTCCCCAGGCATAAATTTCTTGCCTCACGAGCAGGGGTACCCAGGGTTGTCACTTCTTATCACATCGTGCTTTTACTTGGTCCCACACACCTACACCACTTCTCCATCTTTTCTCTGCTTTTCCTACTGTTGTATAGTTTTTTTTCCAAACGCCCGTGTTGGTAGGAAGTTACAATTTGGGTTTGTGATTTTTATTCCTTTTTATTCTCATTAATTCACAAATAATGACAAGGGAAGTTTCAAAAAAACCCCAGTTCCTGTCTCGTGAGGAGCTTGAAGAACAGCAGGAAGATGGTTGTGTGGAAGGGAAGTAAGAGAGGTACGTAGACATGTTCTGTATTTTGTTTTATTTGCTGCCAGCGTCTCAGGACGAATGGACTTATGGGAGAGCCTGGAGAGCTGAGCCTTTGTGGATTGACCATGGGAGGTCATGTCATGATGAATGAATAGGGTCGCGAGACATATAATTGACGAGTACATAGTTAGGGAATGCTGATGGAGTGTACAAGTGGTAGGGACAACATGGTGGTCAAGAGAAGAGGGTAGAGCAGGGGAATGCAGTTAGGTTGAACTTCAAAGTATGACAGAAATTCAGCTGTATGGGACTAGCAAGTGAAGAACAAGTAGAGGGCTGTCAAGGAGCAATTGGCGTGCTCAGGTTTGTGAGAGGAGGTGTTTGGTCACCTGCAGCTTCCTTGCAAAGAGCGTTGCATGGTTGGGATGCAGAGAAGAAAACTTTGCAGTAGCTGTGGCAAGATATTCCAAAGAGGTCTAACTAGCAGATTTGTCTGTGAAAATGGTAACAGACTGGTCTTGAAGCTGGTGGGGTAGAAGGAAGGCCTGGGACCTGGTGCTATTTGTGTGCGACTCTTGGGAAAAGGGAGGGAAGACAGTAGGAATGGGAGTGTGTTACTCCTATCAGCTATGAATGAGAAATGGGAAAGTGAGGCTAAATCAAGGCAACTCTGCACTTCGGCTAGCATAAACTGATGAAAAAATCTCCAGGAAGAGATGCCAGACAGCAACTTGAGCACTGGGTCTGAACAGAGGTAGAAAGGTTGATGACAGAGGGAGAATTTGAGAATCACAAGTACAGAAACACTGTCTAAAATCCTTGAGAATTGCCAGCCAGAGGACACAGAGGGAAAAGAGGGCTGTGAACCTAAGCCTGGCATTAAAAAAGGAAAAGAGGACGTTGACTCACTGACAGAAATAATACATGCAAAAATTCTTTTTAATCATAGTAAGTGCCTAGTTTTGATAATAAGAGATCTGGGGACCAATGGGAAAGAACTGTAGGGTAGGTTCCAAGAGTTAACGAAGGCTGAGGAGGGCAGGTGACCCAGGAAAGATGTTAAGGGCCTGTGAATCCTAGGCTTGTGGGTCCTTCTGGTAACAACCACAACTGTAAAGACTCTTTCCCAGCTTATTAGCTCCTGCCTTCCATGTTACCTTACCTGCAGTGAGTGATTCCTCTCTAGGAATTTCAGTGTTGGGATCTAAGGTGACTGTGGGGATGAAAGGGATATTGTGCAACTTCTCTTGCTTGGGTTTCCCTTCTTGTCTGGGGAACTGAAGGAGGGTGGTACAGGACCTTAGAAGTCATCTGGGCGTATATGTTAAAAGCTAGAAAGCTCATTTAAAGATAGTTTTCATGGACTCAGGTTGGGAGGCCATGCCTAAGTGACCTGCAAGGTTTCTTTGAAGATACTAAAGCTGTAAATGATGAAGAAGCGTTGGTAGAAACAGAAGAGCTGGATATTTTAAAATACATGCAAGAGGGCCCCAAATCAGAGACTGATGGGCAAGCGAGAGCTTATGAGATCTGGAGCAAGATAGCTGCTGAAATAGAAGGTCTTTTATAAATATAAATTGGAATGTAAGTTTAGACATTATTTTCATGTGGAAAATGAACGATAACATAGTGTTTGAAGTTTATATTGAAGCTTGAGAAGGAAAGTGTTCAAAAATACTATCTTTATTTAACAACGATCATGGCATAAAATAACAGCATATTAAGGCACAAAGAGTTTGCTTTGCATAGTAGATGATAGCATGATTTGCATTTGTTTAATTAGCCATAGTTGATAACACCACATAGATGACTGTTGGTTTGGATGGAATGGAAATTTTAAGATAGACTAGCAGCTGCTGTGTCTGAGCAAAGTTTTGTTTTAAGCTTGCCATATAGCAGTATAAAATCCTAGTTTAATTTTAAAAAATAATTTTCTGTAATTAGAAATGTTTGGATTATGATAGACAAAACAAATCAACTAATTTTCCAAGTTCCAATTTGCAGACAAAAACTTCTTATGGAATTTTGAGTAATCCCAAACTTTACAGTGGCACTTCTGTCCTCCTAGTCCCATGAGCAATAACAATATTATAACTGCTATAATATTTCATAATTATAACAGTTATATATAAGTGATAAATTATTCTAGTTTATATTTGACATCTTTAAATCATTAAACAGCTGGTTTATATTTGATGTCTTTAAGAAGGACTTAATGTGAAGGTGAATGTGTAAGCATAGGAGTTATCTAGTTTTTCTGTGATACTACTTGTCATTTTAAGTTAACTTGTTAGTTAATCTTACTAAGTTTTACATTTTAAAAAGAACTAAACCAGCTTTAATAATGCTGGGAGACCTCTATAGGAAGCATGGAGTTGGTAGGTTATCCAAATAGTTCACAGTCTGTTTGGAAAAGGATTATGGCATAGCAGTAGCAGCTGCAGGTATTGTTATCAGAAAATTTTTAAATGTATTAAAAGCCATTCACCTTGGAAATACATTTTTTCTCCTGAACTGATTTTAATAACTGGTGAGAGATTTTGATGATCGTCTACGTTGAGCTGGGGCTGACCGAAATCTGGCATAAATGAGGAAAATAAGCTGTAGAATTTAGAAAGGTCTCTCTGAATGCCTGCCTTGTGGCACAGTTACTACTCAGAAGAGTATATGTGCACTTAGAGCAGTCATGTTGGTCTATCCATAATTTTAGCTGTTCTTCTAATTCAAATTCTTTAGTGGTGACAGTGGAAGAATAACTTTAAGCCATAGATATATTTTAGTTTCTAAACTACTGTGTAGCTGAGTTAGAGAGTGAGTCCCCTTACTAATTTTATGACTGATGTTAGATTACCTCACTGTTCTTATGACACAGGAAGAGTAAGTCCTTCTTTTCCCTCTATATCTGATGTACTGGGACCACCTTTGCCTTATACTTCAGCATCCCCAGGGTAATCATATACAATGAAAGGCAGGTTGTTTTTCAGACAGAAATCTAGATTCTGTCTACAAACTAAAAAAACCCCAAAACTAGTGGGTTTGCACGCTATTGTTTTGTTAATCCCCCTGCTCTCGACTTCTTTAGCCGAGAACTGCAGTGATTTCTGTCTAACTCCAAAGGAGCTTTCTTCTCAATGTGGGAGATGACTGAGCATATATTCCCTAATGCTCCCAAACCTGGTAACTCATTAATTTGAAGTGAAATTTTAGCCTTTTTAAAAAAATTTTATTTTATTTTATTATTTTCATTATTGTATGAAGATATTTTGCCACTTACCGAAGACGCTGGATTGACAAATCGAAATCCCAGTGCTGTATAGGCACAGAAATGCACATCAGGAAGCTTTACTGTATGCTTTGGTGCTTTACCAGTGTATCAAGAGTACTTGATTCTGCACTCCTCTGCAGCCTCTTCCTTCACTGGGGTTTCTAGTGAGGATACCAACAATGGTGACAGCTGAAGAAGCGCCCACTCCTGAATTGTAAGCCTAGCTCTGAGTTCATAAGTCAGTTTATCTTCAAAGAAAAAGATTGACCCATTTTACAATATGAAGAGGAAAAGGAGCCGTTGAGAGAACCTGTGACTTTGTGCACAATTATGAATATAAGTGGAGAGTACATTCAAAATGTTTTAAAGCTGGAGGAGGCTGAGAGAATTATTTGTAAGAGTTATAATCTCAAAAGAAAATGCAGGCAGGGTTGGAAGACCAGTTTTGCAACGCTTGAACGCTATAATTCTGCCTGTGCTCTCTTGTATTAAATTCATGACAACTCAACAGTATTTCAGTGCAGTTCTTTATCAGTTTTAGATGACATCATGCTGTGAATTGCTCTATCTGTTAGCATTGATCCTTGTAAATCATTTGGTTTGAGGTCTTCAGATGGAAAGCTGTGATGCACTTCAGCATGCAATGTACTCATTTTCTCCTTGGAAAATCATTTAAAAATAAAGCAGCTGCAATTGCATAGATGTTATTACTTTTCTGAAAGGCTAGATTTACCCCTTTGAATTGTCATTAATTGGATGAAAGCCTTTCATAGAAAGAATGAGAATGGAGAAAAAAATTGTGGTTGGTGCTTGATGTTGACTGAGGGAGTCATAGAGATGCTGCATGTCTGAGGAGCTGTGTAGCCCAAAGCCTGATGCAAAGAAGTCATGATGCTTTTAATGAGAGTAACCAGAGCAGAAGAAGTTATGGCTAAATGCTGCCTGCACTTTTATAGCTGGATTTTTTTGTTCTTAATCATTTCAGTTTTGCTTGAACATGTACTTCATTTCCATCCATATTTTTCAACTGTTTCATGACTTTGCTCTGAGCTGAGAAGCATTTGCTGTGCTCTGCCTGATGAGTTGCACTTGTTCTTCATCCATTTCTACTGGGCTGACATTTCTGAGTGAAGGTTCTTTTTGATTTGCAAATTCCTTTGGGATCCTTCAGAAAGTGCACATCAAACTGTGAGATAAATGGAAGCTGCTCTGGAAAAAAAATGGAAGTGATATTGTGACACGTTAGAGATTATATTTGGTCTTTACTCACTCCATTAACTAGGAGAAACTCCCACCTGAATCCATTTGGTTTTGCTGAAAATTTATGGGAGATGGAACTGAGCAGATGCAATGATGGAGATGGTGCCCACAAGTGAGGTGAGGTGGTGGAAGTGGTGTTCTGCTGCTTGCTGAAGGACTAGGGAGGTTTCCAAACTGTCTTTCCTGTAGGGAAAGAGAAGATTGCTCCTTCCTGGCAAAAAGGGCAATAAGCACTGCAAACAACTGCTAAGTAGTCTGTCTCACCCCCAGCTTCCTAAATCCACCGTGTAGCTGGACTGGGTGAGGCACCTTGCTTCTCTTGGAGCACATCCTCGAGTCAAGGCTGTAGTAAAAGTGTCAGGATTTGTCTTTGATGAAACATTCCCCAAAACAGAAATAATTGTTCCTCGAGAAATCATGGGGCTAAATCACAGTAAAATCTACTTTAAGCATCTGAAATCAGGCATACAGCTAATGCGTGACTTTGTTACAATGCAGAGTTATAGAAGGATATAGATTTGTCCCTTGTCTTCTTTGTGCTGATCTAGCTGTGATCCAGCAAAAAACCAGCTGGTGATGAGGAAAATTGAGCTTACACAATTGGAAGTTTCCTGTCAGCACATAACAAAAAAACCCCTTATCTAAACTTGTGTTACTACGAGCTGAGCTCAGTCATCCTGAGGGCTCCGAATCTGCATTGCCAAAAGAGCACACGTAGGTTGGAACCATTTAACTCCTACCATGTACTACAGCCAGAGCTTCAGAAAGGGCCAGGGACTTGGCTTGATTTTATTAGTTGATTTGTTTTGGGGAGTCCTAAAAGGTCCTTGATTTTCTCAGACCGGCCTAGTCAGCCTTTTCTGAAAACAAATCTCTACTAATGCTGTCATTATGTTTTTAAGATCTCAGCCAATTTGCAGGTGCATGAACATAGCAACAGACACAAACACATAGATACAGACATATGTATTTCACCACTACTATATACAGAATACAGAACAGGAGGTGCTAGTCTTTTCTTGAAAAAGGCATGCAACTCTCAGGGCTGCAAGTGTATCTTTTTCATTTAACCACCAAAAAAAAGAAAAAAATAGGGTCTGTTTCTGACTGAGGAGTATGTAATATGCTCCATTTTATAAAATGTATGTGCTTGCCCATCAGCTGACTATTTCTCTAATACATCAAAATAATTAGAACATTTCCTATCTTTTTTTTTTTTGGCTGAAATGAGAACTTTATTTTTGTTGAGTGATTCACTTTTCATAGCTGTTATTACTTCCTCAGCCTACTCTGAGTTCACAATAGTAACTGAAATGTCCTCAGACAAGCAGATGGGAAAATGGCCTATAAGTCTTTATTGTTATAAACGATTTGTAAGACTTTAGATGTTGAAAGGTAAGAGTGGTTTAAATAAATCTCAACAATGCTGACTCAAAGGTTTAAAGCATTGCTTAAATCCCTTGATTAACCCAGCTTCTCAATATTTGACATGAATCAATAACTCTGAGGTGTCTTTTCTGTTCTCCAGCTTTGTAAATATTTACACAGCCAGTCTCATGAAATATGATATTTAATCCTGTTGAAGTAATTATCTGAATGCTGCATATGAAGAGATATAAAGTATAATAGTTCCAGTGATGCTAGTTAAATAATTGGCACTAAGGATGAAATCTTCTGCATTTCTTTTGTTAATAGCCAGAATTTCTACAATAGAAGTGTAAGTAAATGGAAAGCAAAATCCGCTTTCTGTTCCAAATCTTGGGACAGCTGCTTGGAATGCAGGTTTCTTTATCCTGTCTCATGCCTGGGCCTGTGGCTTAGCATTAACAACAGCCTTTTGTTCCAGTTAAATGAAGTGTTGAGAGCTAGATGAACGGCAATAGTGAAGGGATGGCACCTCTATTAGCTTGTCCTCTGCCTTTACTTTCTGGGACACACCACGATGAATGGTCTCTGCACTCCAGGAAGCAGGAAGATGCTCTACACAGAGTTTCCAGGACCTGGGGCAGACTTCTGTAGGAATCCCAGTGCAATAGGACTCTACTAGCCCTCCAGATTGTGGCTGGAATTCTTGGTAACATGCAAGATTTGCAGCAGGTTTGTATTTAAATGATTTAGTTTAAGAGGCACAGTGATATGCTTGTCCTTATGACGCTGCACTTTTAGTCATTGTTTACTGATTCAGTCTGATTCATCTGTGGATTCTGCCAGGTTTTGCAGTTGTAGTCTTTGCCTCTAGGTAGTCCAACGTAGAAGGAATTGGGGAATAACGAGGAAACAGAGAAAGATCACAGTGGAACAAGATATTCAGAGTTGGTCTGCAAGAAATCAGAGTTGGGTCTTCCTTCAGAAATGCTCCATTCTCATACAAAATTGGACCTTTCTTCTCGGACATTCTTCTAGGATGGATTCTCATCCTAAGAGAGGCTACAATAGCATGTTTACTGGCTTTCCTATGAAGGAATGAGAAAAAAGCAGTATCCAGTTCTCAAATCTGTAATAAAAACCTTTTTTTTTTCTTTGAAACTTTTCCAACTCTAGTAAAAAATACAATAGATTTCTACAGGTTCTTCTGAAACTGTTCTCCAGCTTATCCTGCCTGTTAAAAAGTGGAGGAAAAGACTGCTTGTGTGGTAGTAATTCAGGATGTGGGCAAAGAAATTTCTTATTTGCTTTATCATGCCAATCCCCTTAAGAACCCTTCATTACATGGACAGATCTTCACGTAGAAGTGCTAAAATGGTGCTGTGCTTGTGTGGCCCAGTTTGACCACTGCATAATCCAAGCAGAGGGATGTGTGCTGCAAAGGACAGCGCACCACAGCAAAGGTGACATGGGAAGTCAGTGAAATTACTCTCAGTTTTCCTGAGTTTATGCTTATACAGCCCTTAGGAGGTATTTTGACCAATATATCCACAAAGATGTATAATTCTGGTTAGGGCAAAATCCAGATTGTATTTGGGTTACTAATGAAATCCTCTTCAGCTTTGTTTCCATATTATGTATTATTGCTTGTCTTATTGATTATTTCTCCCTTCCCAACCCTAGACTGAATAAGATCTTCAGAATGCTGCTTCTGTTTAGGGATGTACTTTCAGATTCTTTGTTTAGAAACACGTTTTTTATTTTATCTCAAAGGTTTGCATTTTCAAGTATACCTGAAAGTTTTGAAGGCTCAAGAGATTTGGGGGGATTTGGTCCAGTTGGAAATCAGGCTAGAGATAATATGTGAAAGTATTAATTAAATCTTTCAAAGATGAAAATATAAAACTAATTATCTTGGTTAAGAAAAAGTGAAATCTTTTGCTTACTCTGGCCAATTAATGTTAATGTGTAGATATCAAGTTAACAAGTACATAAAATAGCAATGGGACAAATTTAAGAGAGGAGCCTTAACATGCATAGACATTTGCTCAGTCAACCAAAGTTCCTAAGGGCTCAGCTGCAAGACTGCAAGTCTGGAAACATAAACACTCGTGTCTAAAATAGAAAACGTTATTTTTTTTTTTTCTCTTCCTCCATTGTGTGTTTTACCACAAAACCAAACAAAAAATGGCCACGGGTAATGGCCATGGAGTGCTTGAAGGGCATCCGCCTTCTCTCATCATAAAGTGAAGGTATGTCAGACACTTTTAGCTGCAAAACATACATGCAGGAATCACTGTGTACCTAAGAGTTGTGAGGACTAACTGATCTGATCAGTATTTTCTGTATCTCTTGTTAATAATTATTTGTACTTAAAAGAAGGAATAATGTTTTGGCACCCACATTTGAGGAATAGTTGGTTTGGGTTTTTTTTTCCCCTTAGATGCACAGCAGAACTCAGAATTCTTATGGCAAAAAAAGGCTAGAGAGCAGATGAGGTGAAATGGCAGATTTGGGTAAAACATGAGCAGCCAGCTCACAACAAGCGAGTTCATTGCGTGACAATCTTCCTGCTCTTCCCTAGGGACTGAGCAGAACGGTTCAAGAAGGAGCAGATGGAAACAGCTGCCAACAGATGGGTACTGGAATGGATTCAAGCCACACTACTTGCTGGAACTTGAGAGTTTGTGATGGCCTGAGCTTCCCCAACCACAGGTATCTAGGATTTGGAACCAGGCAGCTGTCAGTCAGTTCTTATTTGTGAGGACCAGAAAAGTCCCCACTGTTGTCCTGTGGTGTGGGGAATCTTTTCAGCTGTGGTTGTAGATAGTACTAAAGATAAAAGAACCCCCTACTAAGATATATTTCATGAATGTGTCTATCTCATAGTCCATTCGCTCAAAATGGTTGTTTCTCTTGACCTTGAGCTGAGATTTAACAGGTGGGTAAAAGATAAATTTAGGAAATCCAGTGATGCAATGCTGACACTTTTATGTCTTCTTGCATAATTTCAAGCCTACCATGAAGAATAATAAACGGCAAAAGCTAAAGTGTCCTTGGCAAACAAACAAACAGAATAGCACCCTGTGATATTTTTACCTTTGTTTCCCCTCACCACACCACTTTTTACTCCCACAGAGCTTGAAATATTAACCCAGCATGTTAATTTATTTCTTCCAGAGTTGCCCTGACCATTGCATTTAACATCTCTCTTGGAAGTACTTCAAACCAAGTGGCTGGCTCCATCTCTAGCTTTGTTAATTAGGCACATTACTTGGTTGCTTTTCTTCATATCGCTTAATGTAATTGGCATTTGTGAAGCTTTTGAAAGGCATGTTTGGGACTACACTTTGTGCAGCTGGCTTTCAACTGCAAGCTGTTTCAAGTGTGTAGTTCTGTAGAGGACAGCCTTTGAGAGCGTAGAGCATATGTGCCTAGCACATACCATGCTTCCTGTCCAAAGGGAACACAGGGATGGAAGTGTGGCCTGTCCCATACAAAGGAACGTGTGACACATGAACCCCCCTGCACACATTTGTATTTCTATGGCACTCCATCTGTAACGAGAGCATTATGTGTCCTCGCTGAAGAACAGGTCTCCCTTTACAAGCTGTTGTATAAATGCTTTGCTCTGTGATGGTCTTCATCCCAACCTTTAAGCCACACATAGGGATACCTTGCCATATAGACACAAAGGCCTGCAGTTCTTCCATGAAAGTGCACCTTTGAGCATCCAAACTCAAACCCATGAGCTTGTTCTTGCTGTAATAATTCCAACAGTTAAGGGTACCAATACTGCCAGCAAGATTGATGAATTTGCACTGGGTAGGAATTCGGCTCATTGATTTCAGCTGTGGCAGTGTGAAATGATACTGTCTACCTGAGCTGAGGAAGAGTTAGATGTGAGAGTTTAGGGCGGAAAAAAAGGAATGTGTGCACTAAAAAAAGCTGTCAGTCCTGTTTTTCATGGAAAGGCTGCCCTCCGGTGGCCTGGAGAAAAGCCTGCACACTGCTTGTTGGTTCAGCGATGTACTTTCACACTGCAGCAAGCAGCAGCTCTCAAATGTGGGTTGTCTAGGCTCTCACCTCAGGAAACCCACAGGTACCATAAAAACATGTAAGGAAATTCGGGAAAAAAAATGCATTGCTTTATTTGGCTTAGGATTCAGAAGTAGAGCACCAATGTGAGAGAAAGGAATGTTGTGTGACCAAAGTATAAAATAAATCATAGAATGGTTGAGGTTGGAAAAGACCTTAAAAATCACCTCTTTCCAACCCCCTTGACATGGAAAGTGACACTTTCCACTAGACCAGGTTCCTCAAAGCTCCATGCAGCCTGGCCTTGAACACTTCCAGGGATGGGGCACCCACAACTTCTCTGGGCAAACTGTTCCAGTGCCTCACCACTCTCACAGTAAAGAATTTCTTCCTAATATTTAATCTAAACCTACTGTCTTTCAGTGTGAAGCCATTCCCCCTTGTCCTGTCACTACATGGTCTTTTAAATAGTCCCTCTCCATCTTTCTTGTATTTTCCCTCCAGGTACTGGAAGGCCACTCTGAAGCCTCCTCTTTTCCAGGCTGAACAATCCCAACTCTCTCAGCCTTTCCTCGTAGGAGCGATGTTCCATCCCTCTGATCATCTTGGTGGCCTCCTCTGGACTTGCTCCAACAGGTCAATATCCCTCCTGTGCTGAGGACCCAGAGCTGGATGCAGCGCTGCAGGTGAGATCTCACCAGAGCAGAGTACTGGGGACAATCACCTCCCTTGGTCTGGTGGCCAAGATTTGTGCCCTACTGAGGGACTCTGTCACCAGAGAATCACATTGTGGTCCTGCTGTCATCTCTGGTTCCTGTGCATCTTCCCCACCTGCCTTCTGGCAAGCAGCCTGTCTCCCCCAGGACAACTGCTCTCAGCACAGGCCATACAACACCTTCCAAGACCTTCTGTTTTCTGCCTCTTTTTGTCTTTATTTTTCACTTAAAACAAAGAAAAAGAGAGTGGTACCCCAAAATTTGTCTAGCAATAAAAAAGCCAATACTCAACCAACCATAATACTCCTACCATTTTTTCTCTCTGTTTCTGTAGAAGGTTCTTGGTAAGGAAGAGATTAGTTTTTCCAATATATTTTTCTTGATGTTCCTAGTGTGTGGCCTTCCAGGTGCTGACTGAAGACTGTGAATATTTTTGCTGTTTCTGCACCAACAAATGTTACATTATGGAAAGATGATAGAACATGGAATTCACCAAGCAACGATTCCAGGAAGAAATGCAGTTAAAATTTTTCCCAGCAGATGTGGCTGTTGGACCAGAAAAGGCTCAAGGTCAGTTCAGGTGAGTTAGGGAGGACTGTGGCAATTGGGAGACTCCCTTTTACTGCCATGGACATGCAGCACTAGGCAACTGTGCTGAGACACAGACTGCTGAGTGAATCTGACTCCCAACAAAAAAAACCAACACGCCAACCAAAATTGCAACCTCCCTTAATCACATGATTAACTGGGTTATTGTCTGCTAGAGTTTTTAGTAAATTTTGTATAAATAGTTACAGTATTTGCCTTGCTATTGATAAATATGAAAGCACACTTGTTGATGTTGCTAAGATGTCTGTAGATGATAAAAGTTATTGATATTGTAGAAAGAAAATGTGAGTTCAGTGCCATGTTGACTGTATTATTGGGAAAACCCTGAGGTTTTCTATCACCCCATGGTTATAGGATAGGTCAGTTTTCACTATCAACTTACAGTGTTAAGGTCTTTATTCAGAAGTGTCTATGTATGCAAAATGTATGTTTCTGGGTGCACAGGGAAATTTCTGGGTTCCTTGTACGGGCCTCTATTTCAGGCATGTTCCTAAATCCTGCGAGGTCCTGGGAGGGAGAGGACTATCTGAAGGCTCTTCTGTAGTATGCTAGGAACCATCCTCTCCCTCGTTAGCCCCGAAATGTCAAATATTGAAAGGTCTCCACTTAACGACATTCCCAGCTGTGCAACAAGTCTGTTGAGAAGGGAGCATGCTGCATCCATCAAGGAGAGGAGGTCATGGCTGTTCAACAGTTTTACTAGAAAACCAGTGATTTGAAAGGCTGAGGGAGGGTGAGCTGATAGTAAACAGTGCTTAATGAGGTACTTGGATGTGCCTCCCAAGATGATCTCTAGGTCGTGCTGTCAGATTTGCACTCTGACTCTACAAAGGCCTTTTTACCTACCGCTTGCAAAGCCAAGATTGCCACAAGCAAGTTATGTGAAATGACCTTCATACCATCTCCTGCTATCACAGCCTCCGTGTCAGCCGCTCATTTAGGAACGGTTGTAGGCTTTCAGCACTATTATGGGGGCAGTTTCAGGTTTGTACTTTCAAGATCAGGTGAGTACGAAAGCCTGGCAGAGGTTTGTTCAGAGGGTTGTGCTCAGGGAGATCGGCACAGCTGAAAGTGTTGTGACAGAAATGGGTCAGTGACCAGAGCATGAGCAAAGGGTCACAGCAGGGAGTTTGTCCTGGCTTTGCACTGCTACGTGAACACTATCCCAGACAGTATTATATGCAGTAGTCTGACAATATTCCTACTGAAGCTGGAAATATTCCTGCTGATTTCAAGGAAGTTTTTAAACAAAAAGGAAATATTAATTTATTCTCATTAAAATTCACGAGGTATGAGGTACAAACGTTTCCTTGTCTGTTTTGGATGTAGTTCCTCTGAAGAGAGCAGTTTTGGCCCTTTGCACACTTTGAGCCATTCAAATATCTCTGCAAAATATAAGATGTAAAATGAAAATCGTTTTTCCTTCCACTTTAAAGGGAGTTTTGTAAGTTCTTTATCTTCAGTCAAAAATGACAAGTCATTTTAGAAGAGCAGCATCTGGTATGAAGCAACTGCCAATTTAATATTTCTTTAATATATTTGGATACAGATAATAAAATCTTTTTAAAGGGAAAAAATATACCAGAATAGTTCATATATCTTTTACCTAAAATTGAATGTTCCATATGTGAAATACTTCGGTAGCAGTATTGCTATGATAATGCAGGAAATGGTGTTTAACATTGTAATTTGAAAACCCAGCAATTTTATTGCACTTTGTTGTGAAATGTTGAAAGTAGGAAAAAGATCCTCTTCATTCCCATACTTGAAAATGATCTGATGAAATGTAAAATCAGAGCATTTAGTATATGTGAGGTATAAATTTATTCCTTTTCGCTTTTTCCATAGCAGTGACTTGAGTGAGATAAACCAGTAATATGGTGTTTGTCATGCAGTGCTTTCTTAAGTTACCAAATTGAATCAAACGTTCCTAAAATGCACACTTATCATTATGTTTAAAGGTTCTTTCCTTTAATTGTTTGTATCTGGATGACCTTCCCTTTGGAGGTAGTGTTCCTTAGGAAACATCATACTGATCTGGAACCTGTGTGATGTAAACTTTCAGACTATCAGTGTGTGTTTGTAGCCCATGCAGAAGTGTTTCTGTGGACCAAGGTAGGCTGCACTTTGTCTTGTAGGATCAGCCCTAAATGCCTAAATTCATCTTCAGGAGCCCAGTTTAAGAACCAAAGTTTGTAAATGTTGGATCGGTCTTGCATATGCTCCTTGGCTGTGTCAGAACTAAACTAAAGCTCTGAATCCGTGTATTACTAGCTTCAAAATATTTACTCATAGAGTGGGATATAATCCTATCAGTAACGTGCTGTCCTCTTGATGCACACAGACTTGTTTTAAATATATTTATTACCTTAGAAATAAACAGGAAGAAATTGCACAGGGAACAATTTTCCTTATCTAAGTGAAAAAATAAATATATCTGTAACCTAAACATGTATTTATCAGGGCTGATGCCCTTTGGCCTTACTCCAGTGAACTTTTCTCACTGACATCAATGGGAGAAAGATGGGCTCTGCATAGGAAACCTATGAATATTTTTTCTTCATCATCCATCCATCTATTTTGGGATGTGCTAAATGCCTGTTCTCTGTTGTAACATTAACATCAGTATGTGGAAGCTCGGGTGGCTAAAATAAATCAGTGAAATGCAATATACATGACTTCACAAGGAACTGTGTGTACATTGTTGAGCACAAGTGCCCTGTGCCCGCTCCGCCGTGCCAGCTGTACAGCCAGGTACCCCATTGTGTCCCTCAGAAGTGGGGTGCAAGCAAGGCAGGCATGAACTGTGTGCTGCCACTATGTCCAGAGCCTCTGTCATTCCTGAGCTGGCAAAATACTTTTTTGGTTGCCGTTTAATGGCAGTAAAATGGATACTTTTACCAGCCTCAAATTATGGGGATTAAAAGATCTTTAGTATTTCACAAAAGCCTTTTTTTGGATCTTTTGCGTTGTGGGCCTGATTGTTTGCTGAAGGCAATGAAAATGATACTGATGATGTGTGAGGTCCTGATTTGTGAGGCAACTGTCTCTCCTTAGCTTTTATAGGGGATACAGGCTTCCAACAAACCTGGGCCATTTTTCCAACCTTACTAGAGACCCTCCTGAGTCATGTTAGTATGAATTAGCACATTCTCAAATTCATTTGATTTTTATTTTTAATGGAAAAATGAAAGGGGTAAGCTCAATCTTTATGGGCTGGAGTGTTTTCTGCCCACAGGGAAATCAGTGGGAGACCTTTTTTGGCGAAGATGCTGAGGGGCCAGTCCTGCCTCAGAGTTCCCTCCGATCCGTGGGAGCCTGGCCTGCTCCACAGAATGGTCCTGTGCCTCGACATTGATTTATCATCCATCATGACCACAAGCTCATGGATGAGGAAGGAATACCCATGGCTGCTACCATCCCTGCCCCTCTGGCTTCAGATAAATCAGCAAGCTTGGAGCATGACTACCCCAGGAAGAAGGAGAAGCAACTGCATTGCTCTGCTCAACATACGGCACCTTGCTCCTTTCCTCTCCACAGAACATTGATCTTCAAGGCCATGCATGATTAGAGTGGGAGACATTCCCTGGAACTAGCTGTTCCCTCTTTCTTTTTACTGCTTAAGAGGTAAGAGCTGCACAAATTCCCTCTTTAATAGTCACCTAAGAGAGAATACAATGACTAATTTGTCATCAAAGTATTTAGGGATGATGACAATACCTAGATTGGTTTTCAGTGTGTTGTTTTTATTTTACTGGGATGTTTGTACAAAATCCATAAATCATAGGGATGTGCTAAGAAACAGGTTGTAGTTGCTGGTTATTCTTGTCCAGATGCACAGAAATGCCCTGATGGTTACTTTCCACCAGCTCAGGGCTTAACATTTTTCAGTTGCACAGCCAGCTTTCAAGGTTAGACATAGATACTGAATGAAACAGAGCCCACTGGTTATTTTTAGAGAGGCTCTAAACAAGATGAAAATCCCTGGAGCACTGCTGCCAGAGATGCATAAAGTTCAAATCCAAATTAAAACTGCCTATCTTTGGTCTAAATTCCAACCTGAACTTGAGGAAAACTGTGATCGGTATCTTGAACTTTATGACAAAAACTTCTTTGCAATTAGTTTCTAATACCTGAGAACACATGAACATGGTACAAACACTTGAAAAATAGAACTTGAATGAAAAATGTGAACATCTGTCCAAAAATGTAATACCTGTTCTTGTGAGATAGTGCTGTATGACTTTGTTTCAGTAGCTACACTGGAATTTGGAGAGTCTAATTTTTTGTGATTCTTAGTTTCAACACATCTTTGTAAGAACAAGTCCTACAATGTAATTGTAAATTTGGGGAACAGGAGGAGAAACATGCTTATTTACTGATCCCTTTCATAATGACCTGTGATGCTCAGGTCTTAGTTCAGCAATGACCACGACAGAATATGAAGAAAGTAGACCCCTTGTCAGCAGCGTATTTATGCAAAGTAGTGCAACTGAAGCATGTTCTTGACTTCTTTGCTGAATCAGAGCCTGTGTCTTCTTCCTGCCAAGACAGAGATCTAATACCACTCCTAAATGCACTAGTAATTCTAGAAGCCCTAATGAAAGTCGAGATAACACCACAGATTTTATAAATAAGGGTCTTTATTTAGAATACTGTTGAAAACATTCTTGGCAACCACATCGTATAAATATATAAAGTTAAAGTTTGACACAACAAACCAAGCAATATTAAATATTTTTAAATTTTTCCCCTTTTTAAGTTTTGATTTTGTTTCCTTTTTAAGAATTTGTGTATTTTGCTCTTTTTTCCTTTTTTTTCTTTTTTTTGGAAAGCAACTCTTATTTACAATTATACAAAAACTTTATAAAAAATGGTCCACAACCTTATTTTGGCCAGAACAGGAGTAATAGGAAGGATCTATCATGCCACTATTGCTGTAGATTTCTGTTTTCCTCCACATTCAAGGGCCAACTTCCTATTCCCCACAGCCCAGATTAAAAATTGGCCATTTCATGGGATACAATTTTATCTCTAGACGTATTAAATAACTTTAGGTTAACAACCAATAAATATGTGTATTTTGAAGTGATACAGGTTTGCAAAGTTATATATTTGAAGGAATTTTCAGTGATATTTTAAAACTGGAACAAGTCTTAAGAAGTCTTTCAACCTTAGAAGGCAGGTCTTGAGCGTGGCCAAATGGAGCAAATCGGTTTTGGTGCAGTCCAGCTGGAGGGGTCCTTATAGCACTTGGTAGATGGGGTTGCTGCTGCTGTTGTCCTGGGGAAGTGGGGTGCAGTTGGTGGGGGAAGGAATTTGGGCTCCACTATCACTCACACTCACTCCTTCTGGAGGGGAACAGGGACTCCCTTCAGCAACAGTTTCCACTGGAGGCAGTATAGAGCATGTGGAATTATCTGTGGAAATCCTCTCTACAATGCTTGAGAGGCAATCGAGACTGGAAACAACAGAACTCTTCCCGTGCTTTGGATCTAAAAAACAGGCAAAAAGGTGTTCAGATTATCCAGTGGGTACTTAACATCAGTGGGCAGTACACATTTGTGAGCATGTGAAGACTCAGAGGAAATGAACATTGGTGAAGAATACCAATTATCAGAAAACAGATTGTAATTTCAAATTGGAAGAGAGGCCCAACCACAGTGTGCTGCTCTGGGGACAGGGAGGATGCAAGGCTTCACTGAGTCCATAGAAAAGGAAGAGCAGATTTGAAATCAATTGTAAATTACTCCAATTTGGATCAATGATAGAGTAAGAAGAGTCTTCATGTAAAATATGGTTAAACACTGGAAATTAGTCTCAGAGAAGAATATACTTCTATCCAAATGTTATATTTGCAAAATAGGAAATACAGCTATAACGCATCCCCTTACTTGCAAATACACCTAGAGGAAATCCAGTGCCTCTACCAGCAGCAATGGCTCACTGGCTGGAAAGGCAGGTTCCTCTCTCAGCTCAGCTGGACACGGAGCCGGCACAGGAAAGCTGCTGCACTGCCTGCCTGTGTCTCGGTGTTTCACACCGCCGTTAGGGCACGTACTCACCATTTGGGGACTCTGTGTAGTAGCTGCTGTCATAGCTGTTCCTTCTGCGGGAGCTGCAAGGAGGCCCACTGTACTCCATCTGGGAAGGAGAGAAATCAGAGTGAGGTCAGGCTCTTACCCAAATCCCAGTAACCATCTAATTTCATATTTCAGTCTCTGGTGTGTGCCATCATTCCAGTCCTGGCTGAAATGCCATCAAGTTGTAGATTCTTTGAGGAAGAAGGGGATCTATCCCGAAATATTTTATGTGGCACAGCTGTTCCACATGAAAGCTACCACTATTGCATTGAATGTTGCAGTTTTACAGATGCAATGAGGCTTTGCAGCATTCTGATCAGCCCTTCATGTATCTTTAGTTCACAAGAGGGGGAGACTGAAAGGGGAATGATGTCTTTTTAATTTAATTTTTGAAGATTTTTCTAAACATGAATTCCTCTTTAAAAGCCTCTACCTTTGTCCCTTTGTATTTCCTCCAGTTTCTCTCCCATTCCCATTTCGTATAGAAAATGCTACAGAACATTGACTAATGTATTTGTTTCCGATACTTTAATCCACAGTGAAATTCCTCTATTAAAAGAGGCTGTATCTTGAAGACAAATAATTTGTGTAAATCTCTCCAATCTGTCAAGTGTCTCATAATCACAGATACTCAACTCAGGAACGATTATCCCCACAGGAGCACAAAAAGCAATCACTGGTCTGAAAGTGCTGTTCATGGCCTATCCAGAGAGCTGTCCTGGACTCTGGTCACCACATCCCACCAGCCCAGAGTCAGACCAGAGGCTCAGCCACAGCCAAAAGATGTGGGGATGAGACACCCACTCTGGCACCCACCCTTCTTCTCGCAAGCCCATAATGTACAAACAGGACTGAAAGCCTGGATTCTCCTTCCCATTGCTTGTAAATATCTATGGAGGGGATGAAGTGAGTGAGAAGAGAAATGGAGAACCTTTTTCCTAAGGGTCAAGAAAAGCAATTCTTGTTGCTTAGACTCTCCTACTGTTGTCGTGATCAATGGCACAAAACAAAACCCAGACTCTTACCAATTCCCACGTAACTATCGTATCCTAGGGGGGCCTTGCTCTCTGCTGTCCTTAGAGGATTCAAAGGTATAGATACAGCAGAAGATGGAAACAGAGATGCCTCAGGAGCACAGGCAATGCCCCCAGGTGCCCATGCCCGGCAACTTTCTGAAGTCCTCCCCCAGCAGCTTTCTCCTGGCTCCTCCAGGACATGGGGAACCTGCCTAACTTCTCATCCCACGGAACAAAGTGTGTAAGAGATTCTTCTTCCTTCCCAGAGATCCTGCCATGTGGGGACCCCACCTCCCTTCGCTGCGGGCGCTCAAGGCGCAAGAAAGGACTTTGTCTTCTGCCTGGGGATGTACAGAAGGCAGCTGCTATAGGGAAGGCAGGAAGAGGCGACTCGCCCTGCTCAGTTTTGGACCAACAGCATCCAGGGCACCTTGGTGGCAAGGAGTCCTCCCTGGGGCACTCACCATGCCGTCGGAGCAGTTGGAGCGGGGGCTGGAGGCGTCCGATTCCCCGCTGTAGTGCTCCAGCACCGGGTAATAAGCGTCCTCCTGCTCCCGCAGCAGGGCCTGCAGGCTCTCGATGTAGCGGATGGCGTTGCGCAGGATCTCCACCTTGGGCAAGCGCTGGTTGGGGTTGGTGGAAGTGCAGCGCTTGAGGGTCTCGAAGGCCTCGTTGACCTTGCTGAGCCGCCGGCGCTCCCTCATGGTGGCTGCCTTCCGGCGGTCGGCGTTGGTGGTCTTCCTCTTGCACGCCTTGCACGCCCACAGCAGGCAGCGGCCAGCCTGGTGGTGCCCGCTGGGCGCCCGGACGTGCTCCTCCTCGTGCCCGTGGTGGTGCCCGTGGTGGTGCGGGTGCTCCTCGGGCTTCAGCAGACCCCCGACGTGCACCAGACGGGGGTCCAGGTCCTCGAAGAAGTGCATGTCCGACGTGTTGAAGCACGGGTCATCGTAGAAGTCATCGGCGGCCGTGAAGGAGCAGAGGGAGCCCTCCGTCATCTCCATGGGGCCCAGTAAGTCCATGGGGGCGGCAGAGGGGACAGCGGCTGGGCCAGAGGGGACAGCGAGTGGCTCAGAATGGAGGGGCTTTCGACCGGGCTCCTCCGCGGCCGGGCGGGTGCGCAGAGCCGAGACCCTCGCAGCCTCTCCCAGGCGAGGCCACCAGCGCTCGCTGCTACCCCGGCCCCCTCCCCAGCCGCGCCGGTCCGGGAGCGCCACTCGGGGCCGTATTTATGGCTGAGCCCCCCGGCGCGGCGGGTCGGGACGGGGCGGGTCGGGGGG
>VWPU01011287.1:0-89549 GCA_013398955.1 Callaeas wilsoni
GTCCATCCCCACGTCCATCCCCATGTCCTTCTCGACATCCATCTCCACGTCCATCCCCACATCCATCCCCTGTCCAATCCCATGTCCATCTTTACGTCCATCCCCACGTCCATCTCCATGTCCAGCCCCACATCAAACCCAGATTCATTCCCATGTCCATCCCCTATCCATCCCCACATCCATGCCCAGTTCAACCCCATGTCCATTTTCACGTCCATCCCCACGTCCATGCCCATGTTCCATTTGTTTTTTTCTTCTGAATCCCTCTCACCCCTTCCTTGCCACGTCCTTTGCTTCCAGTCAATTTTCAGTTTTCCAAACAACCACATGCACCCTTTTTTTTCCCAGCCCCAACCATTCAAAACCCAGGACGTTCCCTGAAAGTGAGCAAGCCATTTAAAATGACAATATGGGGTCTGACTTTTCAAAAGAAACTTTTCAACACGGTGACTAAAATGACTTTTCCCAGCTGCTCTGTCAGACCTGGTGTGGGGCAGACATGACACGAGGTGGGTTTGGGTTTCCCGTGCCTGGGTTTGGGTTTCCCATGCCCGCATCCCAAGGGACATCCTACAAATCCCCCATGGAAACAGCAGCGGCCTCTGCCCAGCACAGCCAGGGAAGCTGCTGCCCACGGATCATCAGGAGACTCCCTCACTTAAACCCCCAAAACACCCTCCCAAACCAAAGAGTATTTACACATGTGGTAGGAACAGGGACTGTAATCACAACCACATTTTCTGGAAATGTTATCTCGTTTTATTTAACCGCCTGGGCAAACTCGTACCGTGAAAAACAGAAGAAAAAAAAAATTCCCTCTGCTATTGTAAGATATTTGGGGAGTTTTCTTGAGCAGCCCTTCTGCCTCAGCGGGAGAGACCTGAAACTTGGAATTTAGCAAGGAAATAAGCTCCAGCCATACAAGGCCTAACGCATGCATTTCATTTCTTCGTGGTCTGGTGAAATCTGCTTTCACTTTGGCTGCTTGACAAAGGCTTTAAAAATATATGTGTGTGCTTCATTTCTTCATGCTAATTTTTAATCTACTGTAACCATTTTTATACTATGAGAACAGCTAATGGCCTTCCTGCCTTCTCTTGGCGCCGCTGCAGTGGCTGGAGGTCAAGAGAAATTTCTCCTGCCATCGGTGGTCTCGCCGTGATCTTTTAGAAAAAAACCTTTTGAATATCTCATTTGGATGGAGAGCTTGAACCCAGTAGGAAGCCCAAGTTGGTACACAGCAGCAATTAACATATTTTACTTTCTGATTTTTGCCAGCTTAAAAAGTTTTGGATATTGGGCAGGCTTGGAATTTAAGCAGGGGCTATAAAAAGTGTTTGGGACTTGTACATAGAGGGATAAAACTCTGCAAGGAATGGGTCCAGACTTGGTGAATAACCACTTCAAAGTGGATATTAGGAATAAGAAAAGGGAGTGGAAGGAATGGAAAAAAGGATTAATCAAAGAAAACTACATCTTAGAAGTTAGGAAATGTAGGCATAAAGGGAAATGTGCCAGAAGTAAAGCTAAGGTAGATCTTGCAAAGGAAATTAAAACAAATAGCAAAATGTTCTTCAGGCATACATAGCAGGAGAGGAAGGAGAGGAGGGGAAGAGGTGGTGAAAGGGAGAGAGGCAGGACACAAATGAATGTATAATATGTAGTGGAAATGTACACAGAGGAAATGAATGCATGGAGACAGAAATTACCTCATCCAAGTGGAACAAATCATCAAGATCATAATGCGACAATGATTTGGGCTAAATGATCGTTACAGACACCTTTCAGCTGGAATATTCTAATTTCTGACTCAGGCATCCAAGAGCACTTTATATCTGGCTGTGTAACAGCATCGCTGCATGAGCAACACAACACAGTTTGAGAACAGGAAAAATTCTTCCAACTTTTAAAAAGAGGAAAAATGATTGAAGTCTGATCCAAATAGAATGCAAGACTTTGGGATAAATTTAGCAAGAAAGAATAATAGCAGACATGATGGCAGAGAGAAAGGGGCTAAAAGGCAACATGGCTTTATTTACTGAAGGTGGGCAGTGCTGGACTAACCCGATGACTTTGTAAGGTGCTTAGTTTTCATAACAGGTAAGGGCTGGTAGTTCTGTTCTGTCTGGTAATGGATAAATGTAGGCTGGAAATCAGAAGAATATGTTCAGCCATCAGAGGAACGGGGTGCTGGCATGTCCTCCCTACAGGCATGGCAAGGGCAAACCACCATATTAGAATGTAGCACCTCGTCTGATCATAAAAAGCCCAGATCGTATTTTCCCCTCCTAAGACAGCCCGCATCCCTAAACACACCTTCCTAAGTGTGTACTGTTAATATTCAGAGCTGTTGCATGTGCCTAAGCCCACTGCCGTAGGTTTGGAGCCTTCCTTTGCCCTTTTATCTGCTTTTTTAATGCCTGTTCTTTCCTGCTGCTCCCAGTGAGCCATGAGATAGCAATGCTGCCTGCACTGGCACATTCCTGCACCCACCTCCTCCCACAGCCAGGGCCTGGTGGGGAACTTTCCAGTTGCTACTATGGCATTTGGATCTGGCTTCTGGTGGAAAAAACCACTCCATATTCAGAGGAACATTCTATTTTGAGGTGAATAGATAAGCTTAATTTTTTTTTTTCCTAAATGGCAAGTTAATCAGAGACACATTTCAAACTCCAGCTTTTAAACTGCAAACTCCTTTGCTTGTGCTTAAAAACTCCTTCGTTGTGGTCCAGTCCTTGTATCACTGTTTGGGAACCCAGGCCGCATGAAGGACAAGCAGACCTTATGCTCCAGTGATCAGATGAAGGTCAATCCCCACGATGTTTTATCTTGTGTAATTGAGTAGATACATGGAGGAGGTGAAATATTGCACTCTTTTGAAGCCTGAGTGATCAGCTTGTGCCAAATTCAGGATTAATGGACCATGAAGAGCATTTTGCCCTGAAAAATCCCACCAGCCTTTTGCAGATGGAACACTTCTCTGCCAGAGAAGTTCTTCTGCAGGAAAGTTTCTAAAGGAAAAAAAAAAAAAACAAACCAGCAAAGTGTCTGGGTTACCTCTGTCATTGCTAGAGGTGCATTCTCTGCACAGGAACCGGGGGACTCCTGGGAAAATTGATCATATTCTTGCCTTTATCTTGCTGCAGAAGGATTTCAGGTTTTAGGGCTGTCAAACTCGCAGTTTCCTGAGCAGGTTAATCACTGAGCCAGGGTTTGTTTGTCGAGGGAGCCGGAGCTTCCCGAGGTTTGCAGTGGGTGTGATTCTGACAGCATCTCTGTAGATGGTGCTGCAAGGCAGGGAGATCGGAGCAAGAACAGCCTGTGCTGCTTTTAAAATTCAGTCCCTTGGTTTCTCCTGGTATTCCAGCTTCCTTAAAAGAAAATAAGACTTAGTTGCCCATAATGTCTTCATTTTGACGAGCTATAATCTGAATGCACCAATTGGAAACATAAACAGAGGAGAACTGTTATTTTCTCTGGGTTCAAACAGCTGACATTCTGTAACTCTGCCTGCAAAACTGCTGTTGAACAAACTGGCTTTTCCTATTGATTTAACTGTACCAGCATTTTAACAGCAGATTGTGGAATCTAGTGAACTCCAGAAAAACATCTGAAAAAGAACAACAATTTGGTCATGCAGAGACACTAAATAATGGGTGCTTAAATAATAAAGAGAAAGAAGTTCACCTCTCTAAAGGGGCTCTGTCCTTTTTTGCTCTTTGTCAGGTGTTGCCTTGAGTTCAGCTGGTCTTCTGCACACTGAAAAATGGTGGAATGGATCCTGCAAATGTGTCTGTACTCCTCCCCTGCTACTGAAATGCAATCAATCCAGGTGGAATCAGCTCTTACTTTAAGCTGGGTAGGCGATGAA
This sequence comes from Callaeas wilsoni, assembly GCA_013398955.1. Taxonomy (NCBI): domain Eukaryota; kingdom Metazoa; phylum Chordata; class Aves; order Passeriformes; family Callaeidae; genus Callaeas; species Callaeas wilsoni. The sequence goes on from VWPU01011287.1 coordinate 3,872, forward strand.
GACTGATGTGTCTGCTTGGAGGGCTGGGAGGAATTTTTTAATCAAAATTCAGCGGCATGAATTTGATGTTTACAGGCAGACATACTTCACATACATAATTACACAGGCAACCTTGTTCAAAGGCAGATGTGTTAGGCACAGCCTATGAGTTTGTACCCCAGTCTCGTGACAGACTAATAATGCCTGTGGTACTTAAACAATGGAACAACTCTGTCATCTAATATTGTGCAAAATTCCTTCCCTCAGCTGGGCACTATATTAAATCTTCTGTGTCACCATGGTGTAGGTCACCTCTGCAGCAAAGATAAAAGATTGCTCATTGTAGACATTTATATCTCTGCTTACCCTAATTCTCTCTCCAGTAGTCATGTGAGGATATTCTGGTTTTAAATTGAGCTATCAAATATAAAAATTTGTTACTGGTCTCTTCCTTGTAAGGTATATATAATTTTAGATCCAGGTGGGACTCCAAGCAGTCATGATGTGGTTTTTAGCTGAGCAAAAGTTGTGGGGCTGGAGGTATGGCAGTGATAAGAGGTCGATGTGCAGAGATAGTGTGAATTCAAGATGTTCTGTCCCCTGAATGTTTGCTACTGACCATAGTGATGATGTTACCCTGCAATTTATTTACCACAGTGAGTGTTTCCCTCGTGCTTTAGTGCAAGTCAGTCAGTTCAGTTACTGACAGAGCAGCTTTCCCTCAGAGGTCAAACCACCCCAGATAGCACAGCAGACATTCAAGGGTCAAGCAGTACCACGTTTGCAGCTAGAGAGAAGAGAAATGTGTTGTTTGCATCCTGGGGCAGACTCCCACAGTACTTCAAGTACATCCAAACATGAACAAAACGTAGTCAAAATAAGTAGACAAGAGAAGTATTGTTATTCCCCTTTTAGAGGTGAGGAGCCACGGCATGAGGAGATTCAGTGAGCAGTTCTCCTGCAGACACGTGTAATGTAAGAGCTGGCAATAAAACACAGGATTCATCATTACTGCCGTTTTACAGATGGAAAAACTAAGTCACAGAACAACAGTGGCTTGCTCAAGGTCGTACAGGGTATTTATAGCAAACCCAGAACCTGAATCTGGAGCTGCTGAATCCTGGTCAGCATTTTTCCTAAGGGAATCATGGATAAGGAGATTAATGTCAATAATTTCCCTCAAAGCAGCAGAATTTCAGTAAGAGAAGAAAGACTGTCGCAGAAAAATATGCCTCTTCTTCTGTTAGAAAAAGAAGCTTAGACTCCAGTATCCCCAGCAACTCATACCTATGTTCTTGTTATCCTAATTAGTGGCAATGTTCCACTTCCAGAAGGTTTTATCTCTTTAAATGAGGTGGTGGTTTTTTTTCCCCCCAACTAACAAAATTAGAGAAGGCAATTCAGAAAGATGTATTACAGTAGATCATGGTCTGACATTCATTCCAGCAATAACAACTGTTATCAAAGAAAGATCTCTTTCATAAATGTAGGAAACAAGTCAGGCTAATAAAGACATGAATAGGTTTTTGCACATTACAATGTAAAAATAATCAATGAAACAACGAAAAAAATCTAGTCAGAAAGTCTGGCTAATGAGTATTATCTTGCACAGAAGTAGTCTGATTCTGCTTTATAATGATAGCATTTAGCCATAAATCATTCTGAAACAAGAGGGAATTTCAATGCCAGCTGGGAGCAGCAGAGGGCACATAAGAGTGGGGTCCCACTTAACCAATCTTCACTTTTTTTTGGCCTAGGTCTTCCTGTAGGGTTAGGAACTGTAAATACTGATTTTCTTAATGAACTGCTGCCCAGTTATTACCACGTGGGTGTCCTGTGGTGAAGAAGTCTTAGATTTCCAGGCTGGTTTTCTGTCACTTAGGACTGCTGCCTGCAGCTGATGTGTTATGCCAAGATACTGCTGTACGTGGTGTTTATTGCTATTCTCAGAGGTGCTTGGAAATAGGAAATGATAGAACCTGAGATAAGTACAGAGATGATGTAAGAGATGATGTACAAGGAAGGAAACTGGACCAAGCAAAAAAGGAAAGTTTATTAGACCAAGTGGAGCAAGGCAGGGAGGGAGGCAAGAGCGGCTGCTGAAAATGGCCATGGGGAGATGATGAAACCCGCTTTCTGCCATAAATAACATCACAGTAGGGGGAAAAACCAAAAACCTCAGAGCAGGCCATACATCTGAAATCAAAACAAAGAGATTGCAAGGAACATCAGAACAGCAGCTCCAAGAAATGAACTGCTTTCATTTCTTTCTCTTTTCGTCCTGTTGCCCAGATCAAAGAATTACAGTGTCTCCACTATCTGAGAACTTCTGCTCCCCAGAGCCTCGTGGGACCATATCCTATCCAAATCCCAGTTTGAAGAAACTGAGGCAAGGGATTGTGGTGCTGATTTGACAGCGTTCTGGTTTCAGCTGCAAGAAGGTTGTTTTTGCTGCCTAGTAGCTGGTACAGTGCTGTGCTTTGGATTTGGGATGAGAATAATGTTGATAACACAACTCACTGATGGTTGAGTTTTTGCTGAGCAGTGGCCAAGGACTCTTCATCCTCTCATGCTGCCCTGCCAGCGAGGAGGCTGGAGAGGGGCACAAGAAACTGGGAGAGGACATGGCCAGGAGAGCTGATCCCACAGACCAAAGGGGTATTCCAGACCATGTGGCAAAAAAAAATGGGGGGAGTTAGCCAGGGGGTGGTGAGTGCTGCCTGAGGACTGACTGGGCATCGATCAGTGAGTGGTGAGCAATTGCTTTGTGCATCACTGGTTTTGTGTATTCTTTTATAATTATTGTTCTTTCCCCTTCCTTTTCTATCCTTTTAAACTGTCTTTATCCCAACCCACGGGTTTTGCCTTTTTCCCAATCATCTTCCCTATCCCACCATGGGGGATTGAGTGAGGGCTGGGTGGTGTTTTGCTGCCTGCTGGGTTTAAACACAACAATTGTTTTTTTCTCCAAGCTACCCTCATTTCATCCCTCTGGAGCCATGGATGCCCGATCTTGGATGACTCGCACAGCCCAGACTCCTCTAGTACAACTCCCACTGATGTCCCCATGCCTGGCTTTAGGCCAGGACCCCTCAGCTGTTGTCTGTGGGCTCCAGCTGCTCTGCAGTGACAATGAATACCCCCTTCAATGACCCGTGCTCCGAACTCCCCAGTCATCCCCATTGCTGGGAGAGGAGCAGGATGTGAATGATGTCAGGATGTGAATGATGTCAGTGGTGGGCAGAGCGGGCAGAGGGTTATTTTGACCTCACACCTCCATGCTGCTGTGTGTAGGCTGATCTGGGAGGCTTTGTGCTCTCCAGGGTGTGTGGCCCCATCTCTGTGCTGTCCCTGTTGTATCCCTGCTGGGAAAGGTAGTCCAGCGCCTCTTGGCTGTGCTTTTCAGGGATGGCCACATCTTCCCGTGCTGGGAGTACATCCACCACTGACCACAGAGGGCTCAGGGTTCTTGAAACCCTGAGCTGAGTTGCAGGGAAAAAGCAGAGACCCGTGGCTGAATTGTTGCACCCAAGGGAGGGCTGGATCCAGCCTGTGCCAGTTACTCTGACACAGCCACCTCATTTTCCTTGCATGGGAATGTTCACCCTGGCTTCTCTCCACTGTGTCCCTCTTCAAATCCGTAGAAGAGGCTGTCAGAATCACTCAGCAGCAGGAAACACTGGGCACAAGGACCGTGGAATCTGGTATCTGCCTGAATCTGCTATTCTTGGTGCTTCAGTGTCCCAGCTCACAGCAGTGGCTTTCCCCACCATTGAGAATGGGAACATGTGAGAGCCCAGGAGCTGTTCCATAGCAGGGGCCAAGGAAAAGGTCCCAGTGCTGCCCTGCCTTCCCTGCAGCAGAGCTGTGGAAGGTGTTGGGCCGGGAGAAGTTAGCGAGACATAATTTGGCTCCGCGTGTTTTCTTGAGGTATTCTGTCTAAGTAGGCTCAGCAGCTTTGCCTATCCCCATCTCAGTTTCCTGACCAAAGATGAGGTGCGAGGAACTGAACCACATTCCCTGGGAAGAGCTGATAGAGCCTCCCCTGCTTCTCCCCCTCCTCTGGTGCTTCAAACCAGAACAGCTGGAAACTTCTTGTGGCTGGAGATGTGCTGAGTGGCCTGGCTGGAGTTCAGGGAGAGGTAAAGCAATCCCACCCACCAGTAGCAAGGGCTCTGTGCCACCACCAGCCCTTGCGTGCCCTAAATCCTGGCTTCCTGGTAATCGCTATCTCCATAAATACCGGCCGTCCGGCAAGAGAAGGGACTCGCATCGCTGGGCTGTGTTTTATCACATGAAATATGAGGTGTGACACAACACGCTGGCATGAGGCGAAGCAGTTGTGTGCCGATGTGGTGACACACTTGAGGCAAAACTGGAAAATTTGATCCCTTCCTGCCCGCGGTCTCCCAGGCGCTGTGGTGAGGCCTGACTCGCTCTGCTCGGGATGTCGAGGGAAAATGGGACGCGGGGCCAGCACCAGCTGCAGTTCATGAACTCGGACGTGTCAGGCTGGCAAGCGCCCGCCACGCCGATGGGTTTGCTGTGCTTGGGTCCTGCCACAGCTGGATTATCCGGGCTGAGCACAGCCCAGCCAGGTTTGTCCCTGCTGAAGCTCAGGGGAGGTGAAGAATGCTGAGCTGGTTTTGGCACTGTGCTATCAGAGGCGGCTTTGGCCAGTTGTTAGTCTGGCTCCAGACCCAGCTCAAAAGGTCTCCCTGCTGCACCAGTTACCCCGTTCTCCTCCCTGCGGGACCAGGATTCATGCCTATTGAATTGAAAACAACAGAGCTGCTGAAGAACAACAGAGCAACACTTGTGTTTGATTCTCCTGAACGTGCAGTCTGAGAGTGACTGGGACCTGTGAACACATTTCTGTGCTCCCTGCATTTGCTTCTTCACCTTTCTGTCCCTCATTTCTGTTCCTGGATAACTTTTCTCCCTTTTTAAGCATGATGGCAGCTGTGTTCCAGAGACCAAACCCCTGGACAAGGAGAATTTGCCCTCTCCTGCAGCACAGCTGTTAGTTTTGCCCTGTTTTCATGGCCCAGGGATAGAATGATGTTGTCCATTAATGATCATGAAACCGTATCACTGTGGTCAGTGCAGTTGCAGACCCTGAAATGCATATCTAATCTTCATGTGGTCTGACAGCAGAGCAAACACGTGGGGGTGACAGCAGGCACAAAATGCTGGGGCGTGTGAGGAGGAATCTCCCTCCTGTTATGAACCACACCTCGGTGAGATGCCTCCTGTAGCTCCAAGCAGTCCTGCAGATCCCATCTCCCTCCAAGTGCCATCCTGACAGTGTTCCAGGCAATTATCTTGGGGCTCCCATGTGGATTTCGTAAAACCAATGTCAAAACCAGCCCAGCAAAGCCACACAACAAATGCTAATTTCTGTCAGTTCTAGCACAGCGCTTGCACAGGGAAATGAGGACCCTTGGGTGAATGTGTACACACACCCCCATCCAGAAGGGTTTCTGGTTTTTGTGTAATGCAAGTGTCTCAAAACAGATGTGTTTGCTCTGAAGAGCAAAGGATTAATGAATAATGTGAAATTAAAATCTGTTCAAGAGGCAGCAAGTAAGAACAGCTCCAGCTTTGCTCCCTTCCCAGGATTTGTTTTATGTGCATGTTGACGAGTGCTCGTTTAAACTAATACCTCTCTTTCTGTTCCTTGGGACAGATTTCTGCTGTTGACTGCAGAGAGGAGCAAACCCCAGGAAGTTTGGAGCCTGTTTTCCCAAGTCAGGTTATTGCCCAAATAATGAGCACATGGACATGGACTTTGTTTCTCTTTTGCTGCTGGGCAAACCTGGGCACAGGGTTTTCCATTCACAGAGCAACGGAGAGGCAAACTTTTGGCTGAGAGTGACACAAATAACACCTGAGTATGAGCCCTCACCAGCAGATCAAGACCTCTATATCACTAGAAAAATGTGCTGAAATATTCACTGCACATACTGTTCTCCCTCAAAGGAGCAGAAGTGTGCACATCATTAAAAGGAAATATTTTATGCTGATCATTCCCACATGCCTGCTCTGTATCTATCTGGGTTCTTAAGCAGCACCCATTCTGCACATAATGTCATGCATTTACATCTCACAAAGAAGATCAGACCTCCTCAGGCTAAGGAATTGTGTTCTGGGTCCTGATAAAACCATTTTATGGAGATGAATAACTTGTGTGGTTTCATGCTTCCTTTCCCTGAAATGCCATTAGATGAACATCAAGTGCTTTTGTATTTATTTGAGGGAATTTCCTTTTAGACTCTGCAGGCAGAGAAAAAAATGGGCATGGGAAGGGAGCTGGGACTGAATGATGCCTCTGACTGGCAGTGCCTCAGCGAGAGCCCGGGAGCTCGGCTTGCTGCCTCATTTATATCCATCAGAGGTGCCATGAGCTGCAGACTGGGATAAGTTACCTCGTCTGAAGGACTGAAATACCACATCAAAGCACCACGTGGATCAAAGGTGAAAGCAACAGGCATTCCCGTCTGGCTCATCTTTCAGACCTTTCTCTCTCTTTAGTTTCCACTTTGAATCTGATAATGCAGCCTGAACGCAGCCTTTCATGCGCCTCCGTTCCTCAGGGCACAGGTGGGATGGAGCATGTATTTCCTTGTCAGCAGGCTCCATGGGGCTTGGGATTTCCAGGGCTTAGCTCTCAGGCATCAGTGATGGAAAAGATCTATCATTTTGGATGAGGCAGAGCAAGGCTGATGGAGTCAGAGCTGCAGAGCAGAGCCCTCCTGCCCCAGGTACACAATGGGGTGCAGATCTACAGAGAGCTGCTCAACAGTGGAGCACCAACATTCATCTGCAGCATGGGCCCTCCCATGGAATCAAACCCATCATTCCAGACTTTGTGTGAAGAGACACTAAAGCATCCTTGAGCCTTGGAGAGGACACACTTAAACACATGGGGTAAAACTGGGAAGGCTGTATCCACTGACACACAGGGCCCAGTGGCGCTTGGAAGCACCATGCAATTTTTTATGCTAAATGAAGTAAATGTAGAAGTAAATGGCTTCAAAAACTCAGAAAGGAGCCTTTCACCCCACTGCTGTGTTATTTCTGTCACAGGAGGCAGATGAAGCTGTGTTGCCCGGTTTCTATGAAAATCTGGATATTAACTCTTCCATACTGTAGGTTTACCCCGCAGTGTTTCTTGTCAGAGGGGATCAGAGTCATCACAGCATGAAGGAAAGGCCTCACAACCTGAAAAAATCTTGATTCTGACATTTTCCATCATTCAGACCCTTTCACTCATGTCCCCAAACGTTTATTGAGTCCCTAGTGGCTGTCTCTGGGTGGAAGTCTCTCTTTGATAGATGGTCTCAGCTGTGTATTCCTGCTGCAGTTTGGTGTCAGAATCAATAGATGTGCTTAAGTGGGATTTGTGGAGATGCCTCCTGGATTCAGAGCTCAGTGCTACTGCGCAGGGCCTTAGCAAGCAGCTTTTGAATTCTCGCCCCTCCGATATCTGTGGGTTCACGTAAAATGAAATATCACATTATGTTAAAGCTGAGCTGGATTCCTACATGTCAGGCTTGATCCTCGAGGTTTATAAAGCTGTTCAGACTAGCAGCAAGATGAACAAGGCAATTGTATGGCTCTTTCCCCTGCTCCAATCTGCAAAAGGAAAACATTGTGACTCACCAGCCAGAGAAGTTGTACTTTCTTCAGCAGGAAGCTTTGCAGATTCTCTGCTCCCAGATCTCGTTACACTCTTCCATCCCACCACTCTGGAAAAACTCCCACGGAAAGACAGGCAGATATTTTAATCAAGAAATGGCCCTTATTTCCATTAGCAACAGCTGTTTTCCTTTTAATTCAATTCTCCATTCTGCAGTCTGTTTATGAAAGCTGCCATTAATTACATTTTTCATCAGTCAATGTTCAGAGATGGCTAATGGCCCAGCACACCTAATTAGTCCTTCATGTATGATAATGTTTCATCAAGTCTATAGTTAGTGTGCAGGGCAGATATCCGCCGTGCAGTGGAGTGGGGCTGCCCAGACTCTCCTGGGCTGGGACAGATCCAGTTACAGCCGCGTTCCCGCTGCTGCCAGCGTGGGGAGCTGGGGCGGTGATAACAGCGACTGCCAGCAGCGGCTTCCAATGTCACTCCGAGCATGCCAGCATCAGGGTGAAGAATTCAAGCTGCCTTTGGAAGCTCTTTGAAGACAGGGAGTGCAGAGACTGGAATTACAGCTACCTTTGGTTTTGTTTCTAATGATGCACTCGGTAAGTGCTAGTGATGGCTAAATTCACTGTGCTAGAATGCCTTCCTTTAGCTTCTTCCATGCAGAAGCCTTCTGGTGATCCTTGCCTAGGTATTCCCAGTTGATCCATCTGTCTCAAGCCATAAAGCTGGCTGCTTGTGATGCAAAGAGTGTTGCCTTCTTTAAAGTCACTGTGGAGACGCCGGCATGACTTAACCTCACTTACCCAGTGATGCATCTGGGTTTAGGCAGGTCTTTGGTTAGGTAGAGCCAAAGGTTTGACACAACTGTCCAGAAACTATGGGCATGAGAACAACTCAACTTTGTTCAACAAGACGCAGGAGTAGGTTGAATGAATTCTTCACATACCGTAATGCTGGAGCTAGAGTCTGAACATCACACTCAGCTGGAACTTTGCCTTCATTTTGAAGGTGTTTGCAGCTGCAAAGAATAGCAGTAGTTATTGGCAGGTAGCCTCAGGTAAGAAACATTTCAAATCCTCCAGTACAGAGATAGCTTTGAAAAATATCCACACCTGTCACAGTCGTGTATTGCAATCCCATCAGCGTGTGTGCAGAGCTGTCTCTGTTCCCTCGCCCAGGCTGTCACCTGCAGAGTTCAGGGCATTGTGGAAAATCGCACAAACTGAGTAGGGACATGTTTTGTTTATCTTGGTAGGAAAGGAGCAAACGACCAGGGCAGGATTTGCAGTCATGTATTGCATAAGGCAGTCGCTCACCTTCAGCCCTTCCTGCGCCTGAGGCAGTCCGGACCCACGACCCCTCTTTGCTCACTTCATTTGCCTTTGCTGTGAGCCCCACGGGAGGCTGCAGGAAAGTCAAACTGATGCAGCAGCATTTGCTGTATGTAATAATAACAATGTTCAGCAGTGAAACCACCTCACTGTGTCTGAGTAAAGAGAGATGCTCTAATGTTCTACCTGATGCTGCAGGTACTTCTCTGTCCTGTAGAATCACATCAGGCTTATGCAGAGGTTCTCTGGTGAGTATTCAATTGGCCAGTTTCTGACTGTGTGACCTCACTAAATTAAAGCCTTTTGACTGTTGGAAGAATGAATCTGCCATGCTGCTAAACAGACAGAAGCTTTTTCACAAGACATCTGCTTCCAAAGCAAATGAAATCTGCTTTGATTTTCCTGGTCTGTCAAGGGATGAGAGCAGCACTGCAAGGAATCATACAGGATTGGCTCGGAAACAGTTTAAAGGAGGATACAAGAGCAGCCAAGGTGCTGGCATTTGAGAGGGGAACGAGAAAATACAAGTAACCTATTAAAGAATATGTCCTGCTCCCAAAGCCTCCAGGTCTCATGCTGCAAAGGGGTGTAATTGCAGACAAAATAGATTTAGACACAGAATAACTCTGCATTTAGTATTAGTCTGACCTAACAAGATTTTTTGGCAGGGGAAGGAAGGCAAGTGTCCTACTGCTGTTCATTGTTCGGTCACTTCTTTGCTGGCTGTTTGATCACCTCAACTTTGAGCTCTCCTCTGAAATGTCTCAGCTGGAAAGTGCTGGATTTATGGAGCTCTTGCAATGGTGATATAAGAAATGTTCTAGCAGGGTGTTATGGTCCTGCTGTCAAGTCCTTCACTGGAATCCCAGAGTAATTCCAGTGCAGCTGATGGGTTACTGTCGTGTCAGTGAAGGCAGCATTCATCTCTTGGACATCACCTTTTGGCCTCCTCTGTTGGCAAATGAACCTGATGTAATATTGCAAAAACACATCCTTTGAGTGAAAGTGATAAGGAAGACAAATGTTTGACTTTAGCCAGGGAATTTAAAAATCAGAGTCCTTTGAAGATTGCCGAGTTCTGCGCTGTGTTAGTCGTCCATATCTATCTAAGAAAACACTCATTTCATCACAACTGGTGACATAAATTCAGACTTGTGAGCAAATGGCTAGGTTGAGTTAAATCACCTCTCTATCTGCTAATGGCATTTTTGCTTTTGCTTCATGACGAAGGTTATCTCCCTGTTTGGAAATTATAACCTACAACTGTTAGACAGCATTATCTGCAGACTTGGGTGAGATAATTTGTATGAAAAATCCAGGGAATCTGGAGCTTATTGGCTTCCATCTGCATGAAGCTGAAACTCTTCAGGACTCCGGCTGCCCTCACTTATTCCTGCTGCTATACAGTGGGGAAGGAATAGCAGCTGGCAGATGATGGATAGCAATGCTGCAGCCCAAACTAAGGTTAGCAGTGACATCACTGATAGAAAGGGAAGCAGCTTGAGCTGTTTATAAAACTCCAGTTGGGAAGTTTGCCCCAGACTGCATTAGCCTCTGTTCGCTGCCTACCCTGCTTTTCCCCACTCAAATTCCAAGCTCCTTCAAGGGAAACAAACATCTGCAGAGACACAATGTTAATTGTTCTACTTAGGGCTGCTGTTTACATTTTTGGTGCAAGCAAGTCAAAGCATGTCAAGGCTGTCCTGATGGCTAAAACAAGCCAGAAATCTTGTTCCGGCTGAAATAACACGGGGCTGGATTCTGATCTCGCCTACCAAACCTTTTGGGATTGGCCATGGAGGGTGGAAATCAGAATCTGTATAAATCAGAGGGTGCAAAAAAAAGTAGCAGAGAGGCTGGTAAGAGGGGCAATGTGCTGGAGCCACCAGGGAAACATCACAAGGTTAATGCAGTTTTCCATTATCTGAAAACAGGGGGATTATTCTGCATTTGTAAGCTTAAAATTGCCAGCTTCCCCGGGTTCTGCTCCCATCACAGTCCAGCCTAATGGCTCCTTATCAGGAATGATGAATCGCTCTTGAGCCTACACTTTGGTCCCTAATTTCCACTTTTCTTGCATCTGCTTAAAGTCCTTTTTAATTTTAACGCGTACAGCAGCCTCTGAGCCAAGTGTGGCCCTGGTGCTCGCAGTCATCCTGGTAATTACCGCGCTCACCAGGTCCCTTTAGGATGCAATTTCAATGGGGTGTGACTTTCACAATATTTTTTTTCTTGTTGTTGCTCAAGCCACTCCAGGAAGGAACTGTTAAACACGAGTCTCAGCAGGATCCATCATGACTGAGGACAGAACAGAATGTAATGAAACGGGGTGAATACGTGTCTCGCTGAGCAGGATATGTTCTCCTATTTATATGGCTGATAAAGCTTTGGCTGAGGTTCAAAAAGGTGTTCAGCTTTCATCTCTCTGTCTTCCTTCCTCCACTCCCCTAAATATTAATGTTGCACTCATACCTCCCATATTCGTGGCTACTTTAATTGTTTACAGGTTTTTTTAATAAAGGCTTGGACCTTTTGCCTGTGCAGTTACACAAGCCCTTCTCTGTCCTCACGCCCATGCTCCCTCCATTGCAGTTTGCCCTTGGCTTCCCTGCAGCTCCTCTGGCTCGGTCTGAGGCGGTGCAGGAGAACAGACACTAAATCACCGCAGTCAGGGATTCTGGGGAGCAGTTTCCTTGCTGAGGACAAGGAGGGACTGCGGCGTCTCCGCTCAGGCTGTGACCCCGCTTGCACAGGGCCGTGTGTGGGCAGCAGCGTGTTGGTGTCCCCTGTGCCAGGGCACCCTGGGCTTCTTTGAAATCATGTTTGTTGCTCTGGTCCTCTCCTTTGGGCTTGGGGGAATGTGACAAGGCTGTGTGGGAAGCTGAGGTTGTGCAGGAAGTGTGTGGCAGCGCTGGGAACTGAAGTCACATCTCCCAAGTCCCACCTGGTCCATTAAGCATAAACCCATTTCCCTCAGTAACTGAGTACAAGAAGAACAGCCACTTTTACATTATTTACATGCTGGGAGAGCAGAGGCAGCTCTGTGAGAACGTAATGTGGCAAAGAAAGGGCAGCAGGATTGAGAAGTGCCAGGTGACAGCAGGAGGGAGGTTTTGTGGGGTCGGGGTGTGCCTGTTGAACCCCGAGCTTCTCGGTAAGCACCGTTTAACAGCTGGGTTCCCAGGCCAGGAGGAGATGACAGGGCATCCAGTGGCTGTCTATCCACATGGCTGTCTGTGTCAGGAGGACTGGAAGGACGTGGATCTCCTGCAATGCTGACTGTTTCTTCCTGGCACCAATTGCTCCCTTCATGGGATCTTATGTCTCGAGACACATTTCACAAAAATTGCAGCAGCTGGTAGTAAATCAATCACACTGTTCTGCTTTGATTCTGTGCTCTGCTGTTTCTGTATCAGCCAATATACAGATCATGAAATTCTCCTTTATCACCTTTTTGGCTATGTTTGCAGTGCAAAATTATGGTACTTGAATGAGGGCCTGTGTTTACGAAAAGAGACAAGAATGATTGATATTTATGTGAGCATGAATTAAACCAGTATTTTTAATTCTATGGCAATTAATTAAATCAGAGCGGTGACAAATAAGAGCATAGTCATCCAATTAGGTGCTGTTGCACAGGCATATGAAAAAAATAAAAAAGTTCATCTGACGTAATGTGATTTGGATCAGGCTCTTGAGAAGGAATAGACTTTCTGCTCCAAATAATTATTCATTTGATTGCTATCAGAACAGGAATTTACTACAGTGTCTCCGGCCAGCCTGTCCTCTCCATCTGAAGAGGCTTGGGTTCCTGTCCTCCCAGAAAAGACTGCGTGTATACAATAGACCAGCAAAAAGCTGTGAATGAAAAACTGTTACATCGTTAAGGAAGGAGTGTGTAAGTGATGCAATATAATGTTTATTTTCCCTCAGAGTTAAGCACTTTTAGGGACATCCCCAATGTGCAGGGAGATGAGCTGGCTGATGATCTGACCCTGCTTCTGCGAGGGACCGAGCAGCACAGGGAGTTTGTGAGCAGCCTCTGCTGCTGGTCCCACATCTCAGCTCAGAAGGAACTCGGATTATTTGCTTTCCCTTAACCCATCTCGCACCACCCGGCGCTGATACGTTCCAGAAGCCGCCGCAGAGGCAGGAGGGCAGGGATGCTGCTGGGGCCGGGGCAGATGTGGGTGAGCGGGGCCGGAGCTGGAGCGCAGGCAGCGGGACGGGGCCGGAGCGCGTTGGGAAGCGGGAGCGCAGGGGCCCCGCGGAGGGAGCGAGCGGCGGCTGCCAGGGAGCCGCTGGCACAGCCCCGGCAGCCGGGCAGAGCTCCGTGCTCCGCATCCCTGCCTGCCCGGATCAGCCCAGCAGCGCTCGCTGTACCCACAAAGTATTCAAGAAAATAAAAGGAAACCGTGCTTACGTTTGGGTTTTCATGGCTGGCTTTTTATGGCTGGCTTTTTACATCTCTCTTTCTTTTTCTTGGTCATGAAAGCAGTCGGGCTGCCCAGCAATCCAGATTGAATTCCTTAACCTGGGAGGCATTTTGTGCAGTCTAACGTCTACCAGCCTAAGACCAAGTCAAGCATCATGCACCAGTGATCTTCATTTTTCAGGCTGGTAATTCTGGTTTTACTGGAATGAAGGACAAAGGCACTGAATAACTAAAAGAAATAAGGGGGGGAAAAATCCATATGGAATGGACACGTTGGTTGAAACATCCCATTTCCTGAAGAATTGATTTTGAGGTATCTGTCCAAGCAATCCCTGTATGTCTGATGATTATTATATCACATGGCCTTGGCGTGGATTTCGGGTATTTCGCAAGGACCACCCAGAAGTGGGCCAGGTTTGGTTATTGGATTTACTAAACAGAACAAGAAGCACAGAGCTCCTGCCTGCTGTTCAAAAATAATATCGCAAGGGAAGCAAACCACAGGGAGACCACAGGGAGGTGAAGCCCATTTTCCACTTGCTGAGGGAACTGCCCTTGCTTGCTGCAGAATGCAGTCTCCATATGCTGGGAATGATTCCCAAAAGTACTCCATCCCTGCCGGCTCTGCTTCCTTTCAGAAGCTGCATCCACTGGGATGTAGGGCAAGGAAGTGGCTCTGAACAGGATACTCTGGGGTGTTTTCTCTGTGCAGTGAGGTGGAGAGAACAGCCTGTAAGAGAAAACACCAAATGGTGTTAGAGTGGAACAGAGAAAGCCTGTTTCTCCCTGTCAGTGTTTCTCAAGTTATGGATTCTGGACCACCCGATGGCCAGAGAGAGCTTTCTGGGCACAGCACAGAGCAGAAAGGGCTGCTCCTGTGCCAGACATGCCTCAGGGCTCACTTTGCTCTCGGTGCCCTGCTCCCTTCCTGCCTCAGCCAGTGGGATGGGGAAGAGGAAGACCATGTGCTGATGGAGAGAAGGGAGAGATTTTGCCCCTCCCTAAGAAGCCTTTGAAATGGAACACAGAAAATAGGGGAGGAAAAGGATAGGTGACCTGCAGGGACTGGGAATTTAGGACAGCTGTGGAAGCCAGGCTTCCTTGTGGTCTGCAAGAAGAAACATTGTCAGAAGGATAAGCAGCGGTGAAGTAAATATGGCAGATTGTTTCAGAAAGATCACTCACTGTTCTGAGGCTCTGAGGGCATTTGGATCTGAAAAGAGAGGCATTGCCTGTACACGGAGCTGTGCCTTGTAACCCAAGCACAAAGGAAATCAGGATTCCCAAGCAATAGGGTCTGAACTGTGGCACACAGGTGGATGAGCTGCGTTGGTGGAACAAACCCCAAGGGATCTGGAGGGACCAGTGGGATCTAGAGGATCTAGAGATCTGGAGGATCTGCTGACCATGTCGTGTGTGGGCAAGGTTTCACCACTCGCTCATCTATGTGGGTCATTACTGAAGGCATCAGCTGGATTAAATCATGCATGGACAGATAGAGGTGCAATGCTGCCGCAGCTCTGCTGCACACTATGGCTCAGGGCCAGGAGCCAAACCTGTGACCAACAGGCCAGAACAGGCCAGAATCTGTGGGCACTGACCGCAGTGATTCTTGCCTACACAAAGTCACAGCATGTTTTGCAATATCAGCATTGTAGATGCTGGTATGGATGGGAAGGAAATAGGCAATGGAGATCTTTAGCTCGCTGTGCATTGACTAAGTGACTACTCTTTTCAGCTTCTCAGAAGTTAAAAGGTTAATGAGAAAAGCTCCCTCCCCTGACCTCTCTCCCCCAACGTGCTTGTTGATTTTCATCCTCCTAGGCATGATTTTTGTTTGGGAATGAAATGTGCTTACTCACTGCTATGCATTTGTTACATGGACGTGGTGTTTGGGTACGTCATCCATCAGTGCAAATGTCACACTGGGCAAAAGCCCTGTGTCCAGAGTGACAGCCCAGTTAGTGCCTGTGCTGGGGAGCAGCCCCCTTGCCAAGATTCTGCAGCTGGATGGTTTTAAACAGAACTCAGCTATGAAAAGATCCACCAGAAAAAGAATGTGTGGTCACATGTTGCTCTTGGGGAAGCTGCCAGCTCCTGTGGGCAGCTGGCCTCCTCATGGGGACAGTGAGGTGGCCATGGAAGGGCCACAGGAGGGGTTGTGATCACAAGTGTTCTCAGCTGATCGGTTTTTGACCTCCTGCAAAATCAGGGAATCAAAAAAAAAAAAGACTCATCACTCTCTGCTGAATAGACTTGAAAGGCACTGATGCTAATTCTCCTGCCATGCTCAGGGCTGAGGATTAAATGGCACAAAAACTCATCACTGTCACTTCTCTTGTTGGCTAGAGCCCAGTTTGGAGGAGCAGCCTTTGGTGCACAGCAGTGATGGCACATTTGCTTAGGCAGATTGGTTTCTGTGTGCTACTTGCTACTTCTGCCTTTATTCTGCTGCGCAGGCATCTATTTTTTTTTTTACAATGATTTGGAGTTTTCATGGCAACAGCCGTGAAAGCCAATGGCACTCATACAAGTCAAACTTCAAGCAACACTCTGCAAAATACACAGCAATCTATTTTAGTGCACCACATCATTAATTAGGAGAGACAGGCTGGGCAGGTTTGGAAAATATGATCTCTAGTGTTCAATTTTTAAATAGGATTTTGAAGTGGCCATTGAGATTCTCTGCAGTTTCTGCACATAGAAGAAAATACAGCTAGAAAAATTAGGTCATATATTGATTAATCTCAGAACCGAAATAAATTATTTATATTAGTTGCTGGCTGACTCTGTTTGTGATGGTTCTCCTGGCTGTGGGCTTATTAACTTAATGGGGTAATAACAGGAGGAGAGGAGGGGATTGATGGTGTAGGAACCCTGAAAATCTGAAGAGTTGCTAAATTTATCCCTGTAATTTTGTGCTTAGAGCAATCAGGAATTTCAATTTTCATCCATGTAATTTATCAAATGCAGGTATTGTGCATGACAGGAATAATTTCCTTAACTCATGTGGTGAGACATTCACATTCGAGAAGCCCAGTGTGTCACCAGACAGTGTCCCCAGTGATGGAGCTACAGCTGTACAGGTGACAACATGATGGGCTCCCACATTTAAAGGCTGATGTCTATTTAAAACCTGTGCTTTTAGAAATAAAAGGTAATCCTATAATTATTAATTTAGGAGCTTATTTTTCTCCAATCGTGCTCTTTTTTCTATTTTTTTTTAGGCCGTTTTCTTTTCCTTCTAAAATTTTTAACTGAACCTTTTCTGCTTACATTTTTTTCACTTGAAATGTTTGGTGGGAGATTTCTAAATGTAACCAAATGTCAACATTATTTCTGCTTCATGTGAAAATGCAATAAATACAAAAATCTGCAAATTTCTAATATCTTTTTTAGTATTAAAAACCAGCATTTTCCCAAAATTGTATTGGATCCAGCTCTCATTTTTTGCTTTGGAAATGCTTTCAGGGAAAAGATTCTAACCAGCCTGATTTATTTTTAAAGCAGCAATGATCGTTGCAGTAGGGTGTAATTATCTTTAGTTCCAAGATCTTTGATCACAGTGTGTTCACATCTAAATCTGAGTTGGGATCTAGATCTCTCTTTTTTATGCCTTAGGCCATAATTTGTGGGGCTTTTTTGGCAAAAGAATTTCTTTTGTGAGATATACACACACACACCCGAGCAGCACCATGTTTGCCCAGGCTGTGTGGGAGTATACAAACTTATAAAAAATGGATTGTGATGCCCTTCAGTGGGAAGGGAGAAGGGAGAAGTTGTATTCCAGCCCTGGGATTTTGATATGTTGGAAGCAGCATCAGGTGAGCATTACATAGTCGAGGTTAATGACTGCCTTGTGGAAACCTGTGTGCTACAGGAGTCATTTGATTCTTGCATGAAAGAATAATATAGACATAAAACTGGGAATTTAGAGAGAGCAGTGGTCTGAGAGCAGTGCTTGGGGCTGACCAGGTGGGATGGATGCCTCATGGATGAGTTTAACCACGCTGCAAAACAACAGATGCTCTACAAGATCTAACTGAAGAATATGCAGAAATAATTGCAGAAATGGTCCAGTTGTTCAGCCACTCTTTTGCAAGAAATTTCTGTGTCTGTAGGAGTATTCTCTCCTGTTTAGCTTTAATTTGAGTCCCTAAAATAGACAGCTCATCTTGCCAGACTCCCACGGAGGAAGGCTGGGGCTCCTCCACAGGCTGAGTCAGGAGGACAGAGCAGTCCTTTCCTGTTGGATCCACAGCATCCACAGCATCCACAGCGTGTTATGAACAACCCCCATCCCTTCTGCACAGCCCCTCAAAAATGGAAATAAACCTTATCTCATTTCCACTGGCAAACCCACAAGATTCCCTGTGAACACTCTTAATCTGAGTGCAGCTGGGACTGGGATTGCTGGTCTCAGTAAGAATCCCAGATTTCTCTGAACTGTCAGGTACATCTGTACTTCCACACGTCAGCTACACGAAAACTTTTATTTATGTGTTCCCAAATTTGATTATAGGACTTCCATATTAAAATATACTTTTCCAAATATATAATTTAAGCATGGTTAATATGTCTTTCCCTGATCACCATTATTGTGATAATGGATGATGAAAACAACTCTGTTCCTGAATTGCTAAATTTTGGGAAAGAAAGGAAGCAAGTTTTATCTGTATGGTGTATTTTGATGGTAAACCTGTATAATCAAGATTGCACAGCCTCAAAGCTTACCATCCTCTACCAGGCAAAATGATTTAATTTTCTGCTGAAATCTTAAATCATTGTCTGTTTATAGAAAAATGCCAGATGACAGGAGCAGCGAGAGGTAAATGGGAGGATGCTGGATGCTATCAGTTTTGACTGAGAAGGCACAATAAATCTATTTCTAGCAAGAAGAGAACTGTGCTGCCGGTGAAATGCTATTATCCTGCCTCTTCCAATATGTTTTCACCTGATGGATCAGAGAAGAAAATATTGGTATTAGCACACAACAGATTTCCCCTCTGAGTGAAAGTGACTTTATATCAGAAACACATGCTAAAAATGTCTTTTGCATTCCTGCTAATTTCTCAGATCCAGCCTTGGGCATATGCTCCTTATCTAATCTCGATTGCTGCATTAAACCAATGTCTGCTATTCTACTTTATCCTTTGTGTCATTTCAGACATGGTTTCTATTTTCTTTGCATTTCACCAAGGTAACAGGTAACTGCTTGGAAAATGTTAACATCTGCGAAGGAAAAAAAGAATCCAAGGAAAGGAATTAATCAAAGCCTTGAGATTTATGGTCTAAATCCTTGGACTTCGGGCCAGGCAGTAGGTTTGTTTCTCTGCTGAGGCAGCAGAAAGCAGCCAAGGCACTGTCTGTGTGCAGTGACAGAGGAATATCCCACACAGGAGGCTCTGAGCAGGGCACTCCCAGCTGCTGCTCGCCTGCCTGTCCCCATCCCTGTTTTCACACAGGGCTGACAGCATGGAGGGTGGAGGCGGCTGTGCCAGCCCAGCAGCTGCACCAGCCCAAAGGACAGCCCGAGGCACGCTGGAAACCCCTCTGCTGGAAACCCCTCTGCTGGAACCCCCTCTGCTGGAAACCCTTCCGACCCAACCCTTCCTCAGCATCAGGGGAGCAGAAGCAGAGTTGACACATGGGCCTGGTGCAGCTGAGCCAGGTTTTGTGATGGTGGCTGCTCTTCAGCCACAAGTTTTGATGACCTGAATGTGCCTCCCCCCAGCATGGCAGGGGTCAGTTGGCCTTGTAGGAACATCATTTTGGTGCAAAAGAAGTGAATAAACACAGAATTATTGACCTGAGGCCAACGTGACCCCAGCCTTCCCTGTGGCTGTACTTGGAGAGGGTGGGATGTGGGTCTCATTCACCTTCGGGCAGCTCTGCAGCCACGCTTTACCTCTGATGTGATGCCAGTGGCTGTGCTTGGAGAGGGTGGGATGTGGGTCTCATTCACCTGCGGGCAGCTCTGCAGCCACGCTTTACCCCTGATGTGATGCCAGCAGGGAGCTGTGGGCTTTGTCTTGGCTTATCTAAGAAGAGAATTAAAGCTGGACTCACTGGTGACAGCAATGTGACATGCAGGGTGTTTGTTCCTCTGAACCACTCCCCAGGCTCCCAGGGCTCCCTGGCAGAGCAGAGCTGTGGGAACCTTATGGGCAGCTGGGAGGATTTACAATTACACAAATTATGTAAACTATTAGTAGAGAAAGAATAAAATTTCCTAATGGAGAATGAGGCCTTGGGAAAAGCCAGAACTTGAACAAATCTGAACTTGTGGTTGAGGTGTGTGAGGAGGAGGGGATGGGCTTGTCTTCATTTGAACATTTTTTCCTAAATTTCAACAGCTGCATTTTCAACATCTACCCCTCATTTTCTCTTTTACATTTTCGGAGATAAGTCCAGCTGCAGGCAGAGCAGGAACAGCGTATATGCAGATGCCTGAGTTATTTCTGGTGAGGTAAAAGGAGACTGATAAACCTGAATTGAAATCTTGAGGGACTTCCACTGAGGGTACAGTGGATGGGTCACTTGGTGGGAAGGCAGCGACCTGGTGGCATAGAAAGAAGTGGGAAAACCTCTGAGACCTTCAAGAGCTAAAATCAAAATGGCTTTTGATGGCATCCATGCCTTAGTAATCAAATCTTCAATATTTTTAGACAGGATGAGTTGCTGTACCACATACAGAAATGTAGTTGGGCACTGCTGCACGACTGTAAGACACTTCACAATTACTCTGCCATTGACCATTACTGTTATTATAATGATGATTGTTGTTGTTGTTATGTATTTTGGAGGAATAACAAGAAATTAAGATTTGGAATGGAAAAGTCAAAGTTCCTGGAAAAGTTTCACTATTCACGGATTACCTGCATAGTTGTGGTTTCACAAGTACCACTGGTACTTTGACAGTTGTGCTGTTAAAGCCTGCTAGAGACATACATTCAGACTGGGTTCCCATTACTGGGAATGATAGTGGGTGTCTGGAAAGGAAATTGTATGTTCTTTTGAAAGTTTCAGTTGTCACTATATGTTACTTGCAGCATTAATATTGCAAATTGCAATCCAATGTAGAAACATAAAGGGATTTACTACTACAGAGCTGGATGTGTTATGTGATGTAGTGCTGTGATATTAGACACTGTGACATCTCATGAATAAAACAAAAGATCTTACAGCACTCCTTATGAAGGTGAAAAAGTGCTTGAAGATGGTCACATTTACAGGGCAACTCTCTGAGGACTATTTCAAATGCAAGAAATTTAATGATGGCTCTTAAAAATCTAATTATATACTGATAGAAATTAATAAAATCCACAGGAGCAAAGATAAGGATTAATGAAATAAGATCAGTGAAGCTATAATGCTGAAAAACAGGATTTATGTTAACATCTAAAAATCATAGTAAAACACCATCTAAAGGCACACAAAACCTTGTGAATGGAAGTTGAAAGAAAAATGTTGCCACAAACTAATAAAGATACTTCTCCTCCTAAGATTAAACGTATTCTATCAGCCAAACACCTGCTCAGCACAGTGCAGAGAGGGGAGGGAGCAGTAAATAGCTATTTTTGATTTTTCAGGATGACCATTAGACCTACAGTGGGACTGAGCACTCTCAGGGCTGGTGGCCAGAGGCGAAGCGTGGCCAGCAGAGCCTCTCTTGGCCACCCTTCTCCTGCCGCGTGTCCCAGCCGAGGTGCCTGGATGGTGTTTGGGAATGGTGATGTGCAAACCTTTATGTCAACACCCTCTTCCTTGTGCTGCTGGAGGGCAGGACCTGGCCAGAGCGGCCACCACAATCCATCTGACGGATCTAGGCAGAGGTGGTGTCTGTGGCCACCTCAAAATTTAACTGTCCATTCTGGGATGTCCCCTAAATCTCAGAATGGTGCTGATGGTGTGGTCCCAGCACCCAGCAGAGAGGGCCCAGGGAAGCTGAGGAGCTGGGATGGAGCTGTGGCCCCAGATTCACTGGAGCTCTGGGCCCCGGTTCAAAGTGTCCCCCTGGAGCTGCTGGGTTGCTCCTGCCAGAGCTGACTTGGGGTGTGACCCAGCAATGCACCAGGTTAAAAAGGACGAGCTGCCACCACACTGACATGTGGGATGCATGGAGAAAAAGCAAGATGTACTGGTAAAAATGTATCAGAATGCACGTGCACAGGGGGGATGAATTAAAATCACCAAAAAAATTTATTCTGGAATCTTCGCGTTTCGATTCTTCATGCTGCAATAAAATGTTTCTTAGAAAATGCTTGTGCTTGCTTTCAGATGCAGGTGAGCAGCAGAGCTGGCTTGGAGCCCAGCCTGGGGTTTGTTTTTCTGTAGATGCAACCACTGTCCTCGTTTGCCACTTCCCATGCAGCCCTGGGCAAGTGCAAAGCATTATCCTCTCCATTATTTTATTACCAGAGAACTATGGTTCTCCATGGAGGGAATATTCTCATGGCTCAGCTCAGGCTCAAGAGGATTTTGGCCTTTAAAACTTGCAGTAGTGTTGACACAGAATAATTTTCCCCTTATTAATCTCTGGACTTTGGGATTCTGCATATGGAAAACATTAAACAAGGCAGCCCACCTGTGCTTTCTATCATTTATTTTTTGTTTAGGAAAGTATTTACCCACATTTCTCTGAAGGCAGCTGTTCAGTTGTGGACACAGAAATTGCACATTAAAATTTGCATGGGCTGTCCTGAGGCACACAAACCTAAGCACACATGTTTTTGCACAACTAGTAGCTCATGGTTGATATTTGATTGATATTATTATTATGCACTAGGAAATTAATTATTAATAAATAACATCATAAATATGACCAGTTTTCAGCATTATCAGCACTGAACCCTAATATCATGACAATGCTATTCATCTTACAGCTTTCCCTCATTTCAACATTTCTTTACTAATTACCCTAAGACTTTCTACACTCAGAACATTCGGCATTACCACAGAGATCATGTCCAGTGCAGGCTCTAGCCCCAAATCATGGGCTGTGCTGAGGAGGATGCACTCAAGGACACAAGTACCAGACCAACTCTTATGCACACCAATTGCTTGTGCTCAATTAGGAGTTGACTTTATTTCAAAGACAGAACACGTTCTGTTTTCACACCCCTGCTTTTATTATCGGCTCGTAATCCGAGACACCTCAGTTCACTGCACTGTGGTGCTTCCAGAGCATTTGTTGGGACCTGCAAATATTCCTCATGCTTGCACTGCACACCCAAAAACCCCACGGCACAGTGTTTTCCTTCCCAGTGTAAGTGCTGCGAGCACTGGCACTGAGAATATGATTAATGTGGCACATGTTTGCCAAACCGGGATTCCTCCAGCCCCCTCTGCTCTTAGTGAGTTGTGGGGATGGAATGTGTGGAGAGTGACTACAGCAGCAGGAGCAGAGCTGGAGAAGCCCTCAGGCTTTGGCACCGGGAGAGCTCCACATGGCCCCGGGTTCCACTTTGGAAGCTTACAACACATTGGAACATAATTAATGGGACATCTACTCAGTCTTGATCTCAAAGTTCATTTTAACCATGTTCAGCGTTCAAGAGTCGAGACGGTGAACACTCGATGTTGCAGAACGGTGCCAAAAATTTAAGTCTGGAGCATTCCTACTCCTGATTTGTTTTGACAGACATTTCATTTTCTGAAGCTGCAGTTAGAGCAATAAAAACAAAATTTACCACAGAAAAACAAACACCAGCTCCCCTTCCAGCAAAACTGATACGTTTTTCACATCCTGGAAAATTGTGCAGCTAGAGCCCATTGAGTTTCCACAGGAGGTAAAGCTCATTAGCAAACACATGAAAGACAACGAGCAGATTATTGTGAAAAAGATATTTGTACAGTTACTTCAGCAAGACTTTATTTAAAGTTTCTGGTTGCTGGCACTTAGTGTGTGTGACCTCGGTTAGGGAATGCTTATTGCTGAAAAACAGACACTCCAAGCATCCTTACAGAAGCAAGAGAGCTGGAGCGATGGAATTCAGGGGAAAGGAGGTAAAGCTGGCATTTCTCTTTTTATTCCAGCAACAAGTCATCTGTTCAAGGAGGTGTATGGAAGAGGAAAAGCATCCCTGGAGTGGGAGAAGGGGGGACTGAATGGGGCATGCCCAGGATTGTGTGCTGCTGAGGGAGGATCTCCGCTTTGCCCCCAATCAAAGGGGATTTGTGCTAAGCCGAAGGATGCCGGGCGCCGTGAGCCTCTGGAGCACAGAGGAGCTTTCTGTTAGAGCTTCCTGTGCTTTGTTCAACAAAATACATTAACGGGAGGAAGAGAGCTCTCACTACAACCCTGATTACTAGTTCCTTTAATTCCATCAAAATTGCTTCTTCCCAGCACAGCCTCCCCAGCCAGCTGCTCTCCCAGCCTGCGGAGGGTTCGGGACCTTCATCTGCGCTGCTGGAAATGTTTTGCAGACTTCAGCAGGACTCCTGGGCTGGGTGTATGAAAGTACAGCTTAAGCAGTTACAAATAGAAAGCACATGCTTAGTAAAGCTGCATTACACAACTCGGTGCCACTTCAATGTCATCCATCCCTAAACCAACAAACCTGTGGGGACTTGTGCCTCCGTGAGTGTCCTGGAAAAGGGAGGCAGGGCTGAGGTTATGGTGACTTGTGAGGACAAGCTGGTGGAGAGATTTGGGTCCACACAGGACCACTATAAGCTCGAGAACCCTGGGGGCTCAATCACCACCTGGTTAACAGACACATGAGTAGTTCTTTCATGTGACAGGACAGCCCCTGGCTTGTCTAAACACACAACACCCTCACCATGAAAACTGAGGCAGAAGTACAGAGTCAGAGAATCAATAAGCTTGGAAAATACCTCTAAGATCGCTGAGTCCAACTGCTAACCCAGCAGCGACCCGTTCACCACTAAACCACAGTCCAAAGTGCCACATCCAACACTTCCAGGGATGGTGACTGCACCACTTCCCTGGGCAGTCTGTTCTCATGCCTGACCACCCTTTCAGTGAAGAAATTTTTCCTAATAATTTGTCTAAACCTCCCCTGGCTCAGCCTGGGGCCACTTGCTCTGGTCCAGTCATCCAGGCCACGGGGCTGGGCTGGCAGCGGGTGCCTGAGTGGTTCCTCATGCTGGAGCTCGGGGTGAGGCTGGTTCAGATCTGCCACCCAGGCTCTGCAATCAGGTTTACACCTAATCAATATTGGCTTCCACAGTGAGCTGTATCCTGCTGGCTGGAGGATCCTGCCAGGATCCACGTCCAGGACAGAGCAGGCAGTAGAAATTAACCCCAGGGTAGAAGATCCTCCTCTGCTTTCATCCCTGACACCACCCTCCCCACTCTGCTCCTTCCCCCAAGTTTCTCAGTGGGTGCCGAGCAGTCCTTCAGCCTTTTCATCCATCTAATTTTGTTTTACTCAGCCTGAGCAGCCTTCACAAGACAAAATTGTAATCTTTCCAATTTGAGTCCCTGTGTGCTCAGCAGCCCCAGCAGAGCACTGGTAGCATTTGACTAAGACCAATGTTCTCTGTGTGAACTCAGAGTCTGTGTCTTATTTTATTTTGTCTTTTTCAATTAAGTTTTGCCTGTCCTTCCATTACTGTTTTGAGCCCTGTTTAGCCCTCATGTTGAATATACACGCATTTCTAAGTGTTTTATTTATTTCAGCTGCATATCTCACACATTCTTTCAAAGACAAAAATAACATTTGGTTTTAGAGTTTTGATTTTTTCTGTAACTTTTGTCGCTACAGAAATGTTGGTGGTTTGGTTCAATTATCATCGTATCAATATTTTCATATATTTGGAATGGGAAGGGAGGAGGACAGAAAAACAGGCAGTGAAGGCACTGAACACTGCTGCATGTAAAGCTAACAGAAGGAAAGTGAAATAACATGGGATATTATCACAATTTTTTTCAAAAATGCTTTCTGAAGTTATCTGTATATTTTAAGTTTCCCACAGTGATACACTTCAAGTTTTTAAAACAACACAAACATTTGCCTTGGCTAGCAGCCTAGTGTAAAGAATAAAAATTATCAACACAACTAAATGGCTTAAAAAGACAAGGTATTATCCCCGAGGAGAAGCAGAGAATGTAAAAGCAATCTGTACAGGCACAACGCTGTTCTCATGTGGCCAGCAAAAACAAATGGGCTGAGTCAGTTGTCTCTTTTAAATGAAGATATTTTGTTCTTCACCTGTCCATCATCTCTCTGGGATGCGCACATACCATCTGAGTGGACCACTTTAAGTACAATTAATATTTGTTCTGTGTCTCATATGTGCTTTTTTGGTAATGACAGGACATTTATTTATTGCTCTTCATCAAGAATTAATAAAGAAGCCAGAGGGGCTATAGCTCTCATGATTCCCTGGCAGAGAGCTGTGAGCAGGTTGTCTGAACTCTACAAGCCCCAAAAGGTCATTTTTTTTTCATGATTTGGGCCTTACTGCATTCACAAAGGTCATTGAAGTCCATTTTTTCCATCTTTGTTATTTGTTCTTCAGCATTTTTTTTTTTTGGTGAAAAACAGCAATGAAGTTCAAACCTCTGCTGCACTGAATTCTTTGGCAGCTTTTTAAAGCTGCCCGGAAACCATTGTGAAAACTTCTTTAATCAGATAGTGACTGATATACAGTGAGTGCCGATAGAAGTGTTTGAAAATAGAATGCAGGATGCTATAAAACAGCTTTACTAGATAGTAAATAACATTTCAAATATGCAAGGAAATCACATTCCAGCCCTGCTTTGTCTCTGCTGCCTTCCTTCCCTCCAGGATCTGTTCTAGCTGTGGGAAGTGCGCTCCGTATGAGATGTAATTTAGGTGTCCCTGCACGGCTTTCACAGGAGATGGGAAGAGAGAGACCTTCCAAAGCCTGCCTCGGGTTTCCCATCACCCTCATCACCCATCAGCCTGTCGCTGAGCCCTGAAACCCCCAGAGAGCAGCAGTGCCAGGGTAGGACGGGAGCACGCAGTGCCTCTCGCCACGCTCTGCCCCAGCGCTTGCTGTTGTCCTCTTGCACTCACAGAAAATGGGAGAGGGAGCCTGGCCTTGGCACCCGGCTGCTGGGACAACCTGGGCCCTGGTGCCCAGCCCTTGTGATCCTGCTGNATGTCCCTGCACGGCTTTCACAGATGAGAAGAGAGAGACCTTCCAAAGCCTGCCTCGGGTTTCCCATCACCCTCATCACCCATCAGCCTGTCGCTGAGCCCTGAAACCCCCAGAGAGCAGCAGTGCCGGGGTGGGACGGGAGCATGCAGTGCCTCTCGCCACGCTCTGCCCCAGCGCTTGCTGTTGTCCTCTTGCACTCACAGAAAATGGGAGAGGGAGCCTGGCCTTGGCACCCGGCTCCTGGGAGAACCTGGGCCCTGGTGCCCAGCCCTTGTGATCCTGCTGCACCTCCTCAGCTCCTGGCTTGATAAATACAGAGTGATCCGAGAGAGCTCAGCGCTAATGAAAGATGAGTGTGTGGATTTACTGTCAAAGGTCTTGAGAGAGACTGCCAAAAGGGGAAAAACCTAAACCAGTACACGCAATGCGAAAGCAATGTCTGACCAAAATGAAGCTGTGAGAATGACCCTGCTAATGAAAAGAAATTGTTTGCGTGGAGTTATAGATGAGTGAATGACCAGTCAGGGGAAAATATTGTTTTCCTGGGAAAGCTTAACATTTGAACAAGGAAAAAAGACTGCTGCTTATCTGTGGCAGATTACTGTGCCCTATTGAAAACACTGCCCTGAATTTTTCTCTCCCTCTTTCTGAAGCTGTTCTTTTTCAGATCAGGCAAAAGGGAAACAAATGTGTAATTGTCTCATACATAATCTCTAATCTCAGTTTCGGCACAAATGTGTAGCAGCCCTTAACAGAGGAAGAGAAAAATGTGCCTGTTTGGAATGAATGTTTGGTTGTCTCTGAGAACAGACACTGTGACATACTGTTCACATCTTGGGCAAAGGATTCTTGTGACTTTTAACTTGTTCGCAAAACTGACTTTAAACGGGTTTTAGCCAGAAATGAAAATGCATGGGGTCATCTTAGACACTGGAGCATAAGAAAAAGAGAACAAATGCTGTGGGATTTTTTCATGGAGATGCAGGGAATGACTGTTAAGTGCTGGCATAGGTATGAGTTCATCAAGGTACAGGCGCTCATTACCGTCTATACCACAAGAAAAAAATCAATTTAATTTAATGAGAATACTCTAAGCTTCAAAATGGAAACACGCTGAAGTACCTTCCAGGGGCATTAAACAGCCGCCCCAATGTTGTCTGTGTCACCAATGTCAAAGTCAGCCTATTTGATGAATTTTGCCCTCTTAGTGTGAAATCACATGTGGTTTGCAGCAGAATTTTGTGAGTGCCTTTGAATGCAAAATCCAGGCTGGAGATGTGTGGATGAAAGGCTCTGTATAAATGTCAGCCTTTATTATTGTTACAAATTTCCGGCTTCTGTTATTAAGACGTTTTATATGGATCTTTGCGTGTCTCTCTGTCTGTGAGTTTGGATTACATGCCTGCCACAAATCTCCCTGGCATCCCATGGAGGGGATTGCTTTAACTTGGTGCTCTTCTAACCTTTCCTTCTGTTCAGGGAATAAACCTGCTCTAAAAAAATGACCTCATAAAAATGGAGTAAACTCTGAGCTCTTTGTTTTTCTCGGGTCTAACCTCCAGGAACACTATAAATTCATTTATTCTATAAAACACAAAGAAGTAAATCTTCAGCATAATGTGTGGGGAATTAGCCACTTAACTCCCATTAACATTAATGGGAACTGAATATTTATTTGCCCCACAGCACATAAATCTTTGCCTTGTAACTTCTACAGTTTCTAACTAAAATGTTTCCATTGTTCTAAGGATCATGGTGATCCTGCTGGAGTGTTTACTGGGTTGTCAGGCTATGGGAGATATATTGGATGTTTCAGTCCTTTTCCTTCAAGTAAGCTGTAAAATGCATTGGGGCTCTGTAACGTGAACTTTCTGAAACCTCTGTGTGATAAGCTCAGATGATTCAAACCTCCTCTGCTTGGTGCTGGTCCCGTGGTTCCTGCTGGGAGCAGGAATCATTTGACAGGAACAAACTGCTGTGACTGATGGACATTTGGGGTCTGTGCCTGGGGTGACGGATGGATGAGGCTGAGGCTCTTGGTGCTCTGCCACGAGTCTTCACCTCTTCCACAACTTGTATTTCTTCATTTCTTCCTCCAAGCCTATGTTCTCATTGTAAGAGAGTTACACTCTCAGCTCTTTCTTCTCTACTTAAAGTCAAGATCAGGCGAATCAATCAAGCCCCAAACAACCCTGCTTTGAGGAGATCTCTTGTCTCTCCCCTGGAGGGAGGTAAAGGGGCCACAGCTCAGCGAGACCTATTGGAGGCTCCACAGTTGTTTTGTGTATTTACCTGGAAGACACTGAGGCTCGCTCAGGATGGATGAGCCAGTGGAGCCTCACAAATACATGAATATGAAATCTGCCACTCACTGGCTGAAATCCAGGCTCTGTTTTACTCCATGGCAGAACTTCCCATGACTTCAGCACACCAGGTTTAACTAGTGCATGAAACTACTTTTCCCTGAAGCCTTCTATAGAAACCTATTGCTCTTCTGTGTGGTTTATTTGAATCACTCTGAGGAAGTTAATAAATCCTCCAAATTTCTGGTTAAAAGTAAATAAGTAACAATGGAAGCAGAAAAACTCCATCTTGCCTCCTATCGATTTATGAAGTATTTTACAAATAAAGCCTTCCTCTGCACCCAAGTGCATTGGGCAAAAAGCAAGAGGCTTAAACTAAAGCTGGAGAGTTTTAGGCAAGACATCAGAAAAGGCTTCCCAGGGGTGAGGGTCGGGAAGTACAGCTGCAGACTGTGCAGGCTGCTGTCTCCAGGAGCAGGCTAGACAAATTGTGAGGAGGGACCTAGGTGGTCTCGTTGAAGAGGAAAAGAGAGGTTATTACTTTAGGTACTCCCTTTCAGCTCTGTCACTCTGCTGGAGCAAGAGGGGATCCAGCGATTTTCAAGGTTGTTGGATCAGGTCTGTTTAGTTCTGTTAGACTTTTCAATGAACCAAGAATATCGTCTTCTGCTCTCACTTGCCCCTGTTCTGTGTCCCTGCGATCCTGAGGAGTCGCAGGTAGTGGAGAACCTGCCTTCCTTCCCTGTTCTCCACCTTTCCGGGGAGCTGAGCACGCGTGAGCTCTGCACACTGCAGCAGCGCAGGACTCTCCTCTCACAGCAGTGACACGCTCAGACAGTCCTCAGCTGAGCTAAGTGTGCAGAAAGCCTTTTTTAGCAGCGCCTGAACCTCTGGCTTTATTATCCAGGCCAGCTCTCTCTCTGCACCTGTCGGGTTCCTCCTGAGACTGAAACGAGAGCAGTCTCCACGTCTGTTTTCACAGCTCCAAAGCAGAGACAGGGATTTGTCAGGAAACCATTAAGCAACGCTACACCACTTGTTGTGGATCCATTTTCTTTCCTGAAACCAAAGTATTTGTTTTCAAGTTTTAGGGAACAGCATTCTGGTGTGACTTAGGCCAATACGAATGCACAGGACCCCTCCAGGCAATGAGTACAAACACTTTGGATTCACACACTTTGCTGCACTCGAGGCACAGGGATGAGAACCCCGTCTGGCTCTGGCTGCAGGCGTGGGCTCAGGGATGGGACACCTATGACACGTTAAAACATCGAGTTGTTGCTGCTATTGGGTTTTTAAAGCACCATAATCAGAAACAATGGGCAAACAGGAAACCTCACCTGCAACGCGCTGCTGGCATGTCGAGCACGTCCCTGGAGCCAGCTTTGATTTCAGGTTTAGTTCCTGTGAAAAGTATTTCATCAGGAAATCTTTACTCAAACTTTATTTAATTTTTTGTTCTCAAATGTGGCTCTATTCATCAAAATCTTTGAAAATATCAAATCAATTTTAGCTGTGAACACATAAGATTAGTATAAGCCTCACTGTACCTCACACTCAGGATATTCCTTCCTGAATGAGCCATTAGCAGACTCTGCACGGGATATCAGTTACTGAACGTAAATATTTGAGACAAAAACTGCTTAACAATGTTCAGAATCTCCTCTCAAGAAAGAAGGATAGGAAATGATCAAAGAGAGCGGAAAACTAGGGAGGAAATTGCAATTACACAATCTGAAGTTAAGTGTTTCCTACGGAAAAGAACGTGGTGCCTTTAATCATGAACGGATGAAATTCCCATCAATGGTTTTCTGTCACCCACATTACGATGCCACAAGGTCCCATCCAGCACAGCCATCGCAGGAGACTCTTCCAGCTGCATTGATCAGCATCTCTTGGCACCATCCACGTCCTTGAAGACAAAGATCCTCCAGCTGGACTGAGCCACCAGAGCACCTCTGGAGGAGCCAGGCTCACGTGGACACCTGATTAATAGGAGCTGGTTCTGTCCTGGCTGAGGGTGGCATGGCCACTCCAGCTCTGTGGCACTGTAGGGGCACAGATTTTATTGGGCAATGCCACGGAGCAGTCAGGATGATTTATGCTCAGCTATGTTTGGAGAAACAAATGCATATATCAGATAAAACTATATTTATCTCCTTTTTTCCCCCTCTTTTTATTCTAAAGTGCTGGAGGGGTTTCCAGTGATAGATAAAATCATTTTCACAAAACTGAAATGCAAAATTTGTTCCAGAGCTTGTTAGGTCCTGAAATCTGTAGGTGGGGTTGGGAAAATGGCATTCCCAGCTCTTCGCCAGCAACAAAGCTATTAGAGCCTTGAGAAATGTTATTCAGTGCTGCTGTTTGTGCCATATTCCCAACAGCAACTGCAAGCATCTTCAGGATCC
Source organism: Callaeas wilsoni (assembly GCA_013398955.1). Taxonomy (NCBI): domain Eukaryota; kingdom Metazoa; phylum Chordata; class Aves; order Passeriformes; family Callaeidae; genus Callaeas; species Callaeas wilsoni. The sequence goes on from VWPU01011287.1 coordinate 35,077, forward strand.
AACAGGCTCCCAAGGATAAGCCCAGCAATTCAACTAAAAATAAATATAATTAACCCATAAAAAGAAAAATGTCTGTAAGATTATCATCCTTGCAGCTACTTGGAATGTGCTTGGGAAATATTTTTGTAGCTAGCTGCAAATCAAATATGTTTTACATGGAGACAGTGTTGCCAAAATAACACAAAATAGATTTATTAAATAAAAGATGTAAATGGAAAAAAGATAAAATAAAAAAAATGGAAAAAACGTTTTCATATGTTTGGACAAGTTGCTCATAAATATTCTTTCCTTCTCTTAGAATCAATGAGTTGGTTTCTGGCCTAAGGTTGTGTTTTGTAACCTGTCAGATTGCAACCTGCAAGAATGGATAGCAAACATCAGATGAGTGATCCAAGGGATTTGCACATTTTCAATGGCTAATCCTTCATTCTTATGATGTTCTAATCATTCACGACCTTTATCCTAATCCATCCCCTCCTAAAATTTCCATTGCTGGGAACTTGTTCAGATTGACTATCAGATATATTGAATAAACTGCCTAAATCATGTTGCCTTGTCTCTGTTACGTGTCTGGCTAAGTGAGGCTTTCCAATCAGGACAGGGATGAGCATCACACAAAGAATATTGTATCACCTCCCCCAGTTTCTTAAACCACTGATCTTGGAGAATCAGTAGTAATGGGTTTACAGCATTTCTGAAAAGTGAAAAAGTTTCCATGAATAGATCATCTGACATTGTCTGAAGAGTGATAAATTAATAATTTCATGTAACACCCACAAATAACTTCAAAAGAAAATGAGTCAGTGCTCAAATTCTGAAGGATAGAGCCTTGTGGCAGAGCCTCTAATCTTCTTAAGGATTCCTTTCGCAGACTGCCATGAGATGCTGTCTGGACACACTCACAGTGATGTGCCCAAAAGATCAGTTCCTGTCTCTTCAGAACTAATTAATTCTCTCGACTTTCAGCAAAGGGAATGGTGGCGCTGAGCACCTCTTAGGAGCTCTCAAACCCCTCACAGGTCTGGGCTCATTAGCCAGACCTATAATTAGTGCTCCCATTGATGCATTTGTTACACTATCTCCTCAAAAGCTTCCAGGGTTTACCTGCCAGATAAATTTCCCAGTGTCCAGTATATTGAATTCTTCTAAGAGTGCTAAGGGATGTGGGGAAGTGAACACATCAGGCGAGGTTTGACTGCACAAAACTGCCAAAAACACCCCAAACTATTGTCAGGTTTTCTGGGCAGCTGAATGGGAATCTGAAAGGGAATTCATTAAAAATCATGTCACATCTACCTACTGCAGAGCTACGATTGGCAATTGGCTTTGCTGGAACTAAAAGGCTGAGCCCAAACTTTTCTGGAAAACTCCCTAAGGCCATTTCATTTACAAAAAGACCAAGCTTTTGAGAGCATATAATTATCCTTCATCCCTGCCATCTTATCCTGCATTAAATTTAATTGCTCACAAAACTTGGCAACATTCTCAAATCCATTTAAAGAAATTAAGTGGTTCTGTCATTTTTTAGTACTCTTGATATGAAAATGTTTCAACTTTCACTCTGTGAAAGCGAGAAGAACCTCTGCCTCCTCCCCTTCCCCCAAAATATACATTCTTCCTTAGAGCACTGAGCTCAGAGGGAACAGATGGGCCAAAAATAGTTGATTTTGGCCAAGACTATCAAAAGTCATCAGTGATTTTCAGTGCCTCTATTTTTAGAGGTGAGCGCTGACCACTTCCTGGAAGTCACATTCCTTCAAGCTTGCAGAGCTGGGCACCCCACGGCCTGCTCCGCTATTTCCAAAATAAGAGGTGACGAGCATCAGGGCTGTGATGGAATCACCACGCTGTGCCTCGTTCTGTTATCCCAGCCCAGGAGGAGCTCCCCAGTGTTGCTGTGCACAGGGCTGCCCCACTGACCCCCTGCCCCCTAACCCCCCTCCCCCCCCCCCCGCCCCTCCCGTCCCCCACCTACCCCCCCAACCCTCGCCCCCCCGCCACTCACCCCCCCACCCCCCACGCCCCCCCCACCCCCCGCCCGCCCACCCCCCCCCGGCCCACTCAGCCCCTCCCCACCGACCCCCTGACCACTCACCCCCTGCCCACTGCCCCCCTGACCCCCCAACCCCCCACCCCCTCCCCCCCGTCCCCCACCCCCCCCCCCCGCACCCCCCCCCCACGCCCCCCCCACCCCCCGCCCGCCCACCCCCCCCCGGCCCACTCAGCCCCTCCCCACCGACCCCCTGACCACTGAGCCACTGAGCCACCAGTGCTGTTCCCCACTGTAAAAGCACCCAGTGCCATTTGAATTTTCTCTCCACTCTTCACTGGTAGTTGGTAGAGTCAAACCTGTCACCTGCAAATGAGGCTCCTAAAAATATGAACCAAAGGGTGTCCCCATGGAACTTTCCATCCTTGTTGCTGGCACCTGTGCTAGTTCTTCCAATCTTACATGAAAAACTGTTTTGATATTTACCTGCCTAGTATATAAAGGAGCTTTTTTTACGGGTCATGAAGAGGACAAGGCATTTAAATACATTTCAAAGATAAAAGATGAACGCTCCTTACTCCTTTCCATAAATGCGGTGTGAAAAAACGATGTCAGCACAATTAGAGATGGGGTGGAAATTCTGAGTTCACTGAGTGAATATCTGTTAACATTGGCCTTTTATCTACAGGTCTCTTTTCAACTGTGAAATGCTGTTAATCCATCATGAAGTCTTGTCATGTGCTTGCTAATTATGTTTTCTTGCTCTTCAAATGAAAACAAATGAATTTGGGGTTTGGGGTGGTAGGGGAAATTCCTGATGATCAAGTACAAATATACTAATGGCACATGTGACAATTAAAACCCCTAATTAGGTTTGTAAGAGGAGTATTTTCAAACATTCTGAGCACCTACAGCTCCTGTTGTCTGCAGCGTTATGTGCTGAACTCCACTGGACTCAGCACAGCACTACATTAAATAAATGTCACATTTTATGTACAGTGTGAAAGAGAATTATCTGTGAAGCAAAGGTCAATGAAGTCAGATTTTCTGCTGCGTTTATTGGCGATAAACATCTCGAGAGAGAATGTGTGCATCTCCAAACACGGGGTTGTAATGTTAATCTAGTCCCTTATCGCTTTATAAACGATCTGTATCCTGACACGGGAAGTGAGCTTCAGTCCCAGATGAATTACGAATGAGTGACTCCCTAATATAAATAAAAGCAGGCGGATGGGCCCTGTCGAGCAGCCTGAGCACAAGAGCTGGAAATAGGAGCCAGGGACTTATCTCAGCTTTGGAGAGTGAGCTGCTTTGGAGTCTGGTCCAAAGCTCTGTTAATTAAGTGGGAGTCATTCCAGCCCTATCAGAGGACTTTATCACTCTTTATTAGGGCTACCATATGTCCACTTTTTTTCTTACATTTATCTTCTTTTTCTGCCCCCAAGATCTTTTCCACTGGGTTTCTGGTAGCTGCAGCTCATACCCAAGTGTCCCCAAACCCTGAAGGGCACATGTGTGTGTGGGTGTGGATTTGGTTTGTCACAGTGGGCAGATGTTGGGTGTCAGTGGGTCAATGGGGACATGATGGAGTATCATGGGCTGGCAGAAGAGAAGGACCTGTGCTGGGAAGGCTGATGAGAGGGAAAAAGGGGGGTTTTGGAGTGAGAAAATGAGGAAGAAAAAAAGCAGTCAGGGAGGGATAAGAGAAAAAAGAAGATTTCTTTGGAATAGGAGGCTCTGGGATGCAAAGAGGAATATAGGATGGGGGTCCTGGGGTTCCTGCCTTCCCATTTAACCCTTAACTGGGACTTTCAGAGCAGATTCCCACAGACTTGTCCAAGCAGTCATGTCCACTTCTCTGTCCCTCTGTGCTGCCAGTGCCTGCCTGGGCTGGGGGAGAGGGTGGCTCCAGTTGTAGCCTTGGAAATGTCACCACCGTCCCTGCCTCAGTGCCCCTCCTGCACGGTGGGGTGAATGCCACAGTCACCTTCCAGTCCGGGGAGTTGGGAGGTTCAGATCCTGTCTGTGAAGGTTTAGGGAGAAAGCTGTGCTCTGTTATTAAACTGATCCTTTGGAACAACAGAATAAATGTCTGAAGCCTTAAATTTGAGGGAAAAAGTTGTGGGAATAAAATAGCTTAATGAAATTATATTTGGAAGTGAAGGTCTTTCTTTTCATAGCAGTGCAGGTGGCTGAGGCAGCGATGGTTCATGGCCAGCCCCTCCTGCTCCTCAGGATGTCTGGCTAGGGTGGAACGTGTCCACTGCACTGTGGGAGATGTCCAGGTGAGCCTTAGGTGGCTTCACCTGGTTCTGGATTCACCCCAGCTGACTCACAGCCACTTCCCCCACTCTCTGCCACCAGATGTGTCTCTCCTCTCCTAGACTTTAGGTCTCAGACAAGACATCCTGTGACTTCATCCCTCCTCAAGGATTTCCACAGTGTCCTCGTTGCAGCTGAACTCCAAATGCACACATGTCTGGAGCTGGGGCTATTCTTTCCTCTGACAAATTTTTCAGACCTCACACCTCTACAGCTAAACAAATGTAATCCAAGCAACAGATCATAAAGTTTTGGAAAAAAATGATTTGAACTGCTGGCATGGCTTCTAGCAGTGCACTGGGGGCAGCTCTCCTTTCACGTGTCCCCAGAGGCGAGTAAAGCATTTCACTCCTGGTAACTGAGCTGTAACTGTAGGTCTCAAGCAGCCCATGTTCCACGTTACAATGTGAGAAACCTGAGGGCTTTTGCTTTTCGTGCAGGAGATTATCAAAGCACCTTTAAAGGGAGCCAGATTTCCTGCCTCACCTTTCCTCTCCCCTTGCTCCCACATCCACTCCTCGAGAAACAAAAAAGGTGTCAAACTTTCTTCCACACGTCCAAACGAGCCACACTGCCTGGGCAAGTGGGGAGCAAAGACTTTGGCCTCTTGAAGGCTCTCTGCTGGCAGCTCACTGGCAGGTAGCAGCTCTCTGGTACCACTTCCAGTCATACAGGGCCAAGGACAGCTGATAACCACGGGCACGCAGGTTTATTTCCCTAACCTGCTTACACTCCATCTCCACCAAACCCAGTGTGCTGCAGAAAACAAGTCCCTTCGTGTTTTAGGGGAAAGAATGTGATTTTGCAGCTCACTGTTCTGCTTTTTCCTCTGTGGTCCACACTTGGTTTTGAAGGAGTGAAAGCTCAGGGAAGTCAGGATAACACGTGTAGGGCTGATCCTCACTCCTCACCCAGGTCTCGCAGTTACCTGAACTGTTATTAATTAACTACGAGAAACAGTTTATTAAAAGCAAACTTTTGGCTTGTCCTTGCAAATGACCTTGGGAGTCTCAGATGTGCCAGGAGTGACGGAGAGGGAGAGCTGGTGTCAGGGGGCTGGGGAAGGTGGTGGGTACAATGTGGGTCACCAAAGGGTCACCGCACCACTCAAATGCCAGGGACAACTGAAACACCAACAGTTACCTCTTGTGAAATGGGCAGGTGTCAACATTTGCTCTGTTTTGCAAAGGAATTAAATTGAACACTTCTGGTGGTTTTTTTTCCCCCAGAAAAAATCAGGGAATTGTTTTATTCTGGATGAATGCCTGAGGCACCAAGTTAGAGCATCCATCTCTCACAGCGATTTCTCTGCTCCCTCACCCATTGGCTGGGGTACCAGGTGAAAGATTTTACACCATTCCAAAAAAAGGCTTGAAAATAACTTTCCACAGAGCAGGTGAGGGGCCTGGACACCAGATACTCTCCTGGATGATGAGGGCAGGAGAGACAGAAAGGGGTACGCTCCTGCTCTACCTCCTCGCTCAGCACTTTCACACCTTGTCTGGAGTTAAATTTAGCAGAACAAATACAAGTGCACAGAAAACTTTGGTTATAATTAACTGCCATTTTCCAACAACACAAATCCCAATTCTCTGACAACTTGCTGGTGACTTGGATAGAACTGCCACTGGTTTGATGGTGCTCCTGACACAAGGCAGGATCAGCCTCGGCAGTGGAAGGATAAATAATCAATTTTCACATGCTGAGGGACCAAAACTGAAAGCTTTTGATGTGAAAAAGCACCTGAACAATCAGATGCTGACATTCACAGCTCTGGAAAATTCGACTCTGAGATTGGGCACTGAGCTTGAAGGAGCAAAGAGAGGTCACACACATTTTTTTGTGGGAAGACAGTGGCTGCACCTGCCAGCTCATCCTAAGAACTCTGCTGAGGCGGGAGGAAGGAACTTAAGGATGTGCCAGTTCTTTTCTGTGAGGTGGCTCTCTGCCCACTGCAATTATGGAAGGAGGAAAACAGCAGTTTTGTGAATAAAGCTGGCAGCTGCCCAACACAGCCCGGAGAAACAACCGTACCTAGGAGAACCCTTCCTTTTTCTCTCTGGGCTGGGCCAAGCTCTTTAAAGGAGTTTAGCACTCATGTAAGCATCTTCATTTCAAGATGCTCATTACTGATAAAACCTATCCTGGTCCCTGAGCAGTCTCCAGCCTGTGCTGGTATGAAATGCCTATGATGCTGGTGTGGGAGGTTTGCCTGCTTTAGACGCTTCTTAATCTGTAGAGAGTGAAAGTTGGTTTCAGCTCAGAAGCATTAGGTTTAAAAATACTTCTAGGGTTTAACAGTAACCATTATAGCTCTGGACAAGTTTATTATCCTATATGGTTGCTGAACAAGCTTAATTCTTGACCACAAAGGCTTCCTCTGGTACTTTTAATCAGGTTTCACATGGGAAAAAACCGTCCTTGGATCAGTTCTGACCGCACTCCCTTTTGCTGTGGCTGGATGCAGGAGGACTTTGTTTTCCCAGTGTGAGACATCACACACAGAGCTCCTCAGCTCTGTGGATCATGTTGGTTTAAAAGCACTGGTTCTGAGCCTGCCTGTGTCCTTACAAGCCTCCCCTGGATTGCAGAGTTGTGCTCAAGTCTCTTTGCAGCCATACTTGGGGTTACAAACTAAGCCCATACACTTCGAGCTCCTCTCCATCATGTATTTCAGCAAGTTATTCTGCAGAGTGATGAGGCCATTTCCCACATCCCACACATCTCCTTACACTGGGGAAGTGAAGGAAAACACTGTAAAGGAGTAATAATCCCCCCACATGCTGAGGCTGGAGGGAGAGGAACAGCTCTGCAGTTATTACTGAGTATTGGCAGCCTCCTGGTAACAGCAAAGCCTCCTCCAATGGGTGTATCAATAAATCAAATGCATGAACATTAACACCATGTGGTTCTTTCAAGTGGATCTTTGTTCATATGGCGAGAAGCTGTATTACCAAAGTTTTACAAACAGAAAAGACACAAATTTAGTCTTCTGGAGTACGAGCTTTGGTTCATACTGAGCAAAAGCCAACATTCCTTTGCTGATCGGTCCTAGTGGTTTTATCTGTTGAAAACTAACAGGAAAAAAAGATTCAAAAAGGGCAGAGAAGTCATCAAGAAAAGAAGACGAAATGAGAAATAATGCAGAAAGATAGAAAGAGTCTGCTGGAATCAAAAGTTGCATAAAGGTTAAAGCAGAGCTGCAGTCAATGAAATGTGAGTTCTTGCAAACCTTTTTATGCAATTATGGCAGAAGGGTAACATGAAGGAGAACATTAGGCAAAGAAAATAAATACCATAGAGAAAAAGAAAGGTGAATCCAGGTTAAGGCAGTGTAAATAGCTTTCTGATATACACACACCCTCCATGTCCTTCATTCCTTCTGAAGAAAAGTATTACATTTTAAAGTCAATAGATGTGTTTATCCAAGTCACTCCTAGCTCACTTCACAAGGAAGGCTTTGGGGTTTTTACTTTTTGGTTCCAGACAAAGTAATTTTTCTTTCTATTTTTTTTTTTTTTCCCTTTTAGAAAAATGCAATACATTTTTCATATTAACGAAACAAGAGATTGAAAGATTACTTTTGGCACTTCCATTCCATAACCCATTTGCTGCTTATGCGAGGAAAAAAAGGAAGGAGATGGTCTTTGCTGAGACGGCAGCCCCTGCAAATACCAGGTTTTTTCCTTTGGACTATCTTTCCCCATGATGTAGTTTTTAAAGCAAACTACATCACATTGATTACAGAATTCCTGACGTGGCCAGATGAGGGGAGCTGTTATCTCCTTTGCTTTGGAACCCCAGCCCTCACCATCCCCAGCCCTGGCCGACTGCTTTGCAGCTGCTGCTGCCAGCAGGACTGTTTCCCCTTTGGTTTCCTCATGAACATTTCCATCCAAAGTATATTTTGCATTTTTATTGGCCGTCCCCAGACGTGTGGCCTTTCATCTCTTGGCATTGAATCCATATGCCGGTCTCAGCGGGGTGTGCAGGCTGCAGCAGCTTCCCATGCCACACCTTCCACGCCCCGCTGCCGACGTTCCAGGTCACATCCCATCCTCATCCCGTGTTTCACGAGCCTCAGCATCCTCTCCAGGCTCTGTCCTGCACACCATGCAGCTGCCCCACACCCTCCCTTCCACGCTCCTGCAATGAGCATCTCTGCGCTTTCCTTCCAGAAAATACCTCTCATTCACCTGGTGACCACTCCTGCCCAGTAACCCAAAATGTGTGTGGCCTCACTGGCACCCACAATGGGGATGAAGCACCCTGGGGATGTTCAGTCACTGGGGAATGGTTCCAACCCGCACCAAAATCCGCAGAGATTTTGTTAAACTCTGGGTTTGGCGCTCTCCGTCAGCTTCTCCGCTCAGTAGCTGTGGGAAGGGGATCACAAAGGCAATGCCCAGGAGCCCCAGCTTTTTCCACAGTATGAATGAACTCTCTCAGGCTTTTTCACTGGCCCTAAGCCAGCTCTGATGATCTATTCTGGCCAGGGTTTTGGTTAAGCAGTCAAAAGAAGTGAGGAGTACTGGAGAGATGGCGGAGGTGTGGGAAGAGCTCAGCCTTGACGTGGTGCCTCGGATGTACCTGAGGCATGACGGAGTCTGGAAACACATGGACCTGGTCCTGTGTTAACATCTGCTCCTCCTGCCTGGCATGTGCAGCTCCAGCTGATGCTGACAGCAGTCCCAGGAGTGTCTGGACAGAAGAGCTGCAGAGCCTGAAGCAGAGCCACGGTGCTCTCACCGTTTCACACCTGGTTCTTCCTCACTCACTACAAAGCAAAAAATCCCTCCTGGTTTGATCTTTTTCATAGGTCCCGAAGCAGCAGGCAGTCTCAGAGCTGCCCCCAGAAAGGGTTTCTGCTCGGTTTGGATCGTGAACGAGTTGTCAAAGAAAATTATGCTGTAATCCTGGGAGATCCAATAAAACTGTCCCACAGGTTAGGGCCTTGCCAGTTGGAGGCAGTTCTTAATGCAGATTTCACTCTGTGTGTGTCACATTTGCTAATTTTCCATGAATGATTCCTGATTTTCAATCGACCTTGGTCTTTAGGTTCGTAAAACTTTGTTCTGCATTGAAGTCTTGGCAATGTGAAGTTTTGCCTGAAATAAAGCAGGAAAGAGACATCCTGAAATATAAATTCAGTAAGGTTTTGCACAGAGAGCAGCATTACTGTCAAATGGTACATTTTGTGCTGCTTCTACTGAATGAGGAGAAGTTCCTGTTGAGAAGGTGATAGGATTTAAGGAACACGGATTCAGCTTGTACTTCTGAAAAACTTCAGACTGAGTTTGTAAATGCTTTGGGACTCAATTTTCCCCTGTAAATACAGTCTCTATTTTTCCTGTTGTGTTTCCTGTAGTTTTCAAAGGGACCCAGTGGAATTGCTGTACAAGTCCCATGGAATAATCCATCTGTTCCAGTTTCATTAAATGCCTCACTGATGCCCTTTCCTGGGAGAGTAGATCATTCTCCCTGCTTTCCTGCACACCAGCCTGGCCCTATTTACATGAGCTGACAGACTACCTGATGGAGCCATTATTCTCTTCTCACATATAGTCTAAACTATTTCCTCTTGCTGGGCACAGAGCAGTTTTAAATCAAGACGTCTTAGTTCATGGAGGTTAGGAACAGTCTTATAAAATGCCTTATTTCTTCCTTGCTTCTATGTAAATCTATTTTATTGGACAATTGGAAAACATAACACTTGGCTTGTGTGGATAACCCCCTACGTGCTTCCAAATACAATACACGAGGTTTTTTTCAGAATAAGCTTTTCATGAAAGCCTGTTTTTCCCTGCATCGAGGCAGAGCTTTTGGAGAGCAACCTGCCCTCCTGCCTGAAATAACACCCAAACCCAACCTTTGGCTGGGAACTCTGCACGAAAAGACATTTCGGGGCTGACATTCAGGTCACATCGAGGTGGTTTCTGTATGATTTTAAGCCTGAGAATACAGGTCGGAGCAGTGCTGGAATCAATGGAAAAACCTCCAAGGGGTTTTAACAATTCTCTACCACCTGCTCTGCCCGCTGAAAGAAGGTGCCCAAGTTAACCCATGAGGCCCCTTTGCTCTGGCAGGCAGCCTCTCATCCCCGCCATCCCTCCCAGGTGTGTTCTGGCAGGCAGAGTTTGTTCTGGCCGGAGCTGGGTTTTAGGGATTGAAGAGGCGCTGTGCGATGGGCAGCGAGCCTCGGCCAGCCGGCAGAACGGGAACGGGCCAGCCGGGGACATGACGGGGAGGTTCCACACCCCGAACACACACGGATTAGTGATAAATGCACCAATCTCCGCGCTTGGAGCCAGAAGCGCTGGCGTGCTGGAAGCCGCTGTCCCTCCTGTCGCAGGGCCTGGCTCCCTCGGCCGGGGTGATACAGTGCAGCCCTTATGCTCTGCAGGGCTCCTTGTCAGCGGCCCGGCGCTGTACAAACACGGCAGCAAAACACCAGCGGAATATTTAAAACCATCAACGGGCTCCTTTAATGCCTCTGCTTGACACTTTATGCTCTGCACTGAGGAAGAAATAGTTAACTGAAACACCAACTGGCTTTTGCAGTCGGGCAATATCTTGCGCTTATTGTCACCGTCAAAAAATGCTTTCACTTAAACCAGGCTACTGCAGCACAGGGCACAAAAAAAAAAGGGAAAGGATTTACTGCTGAATGCTAAGTCATACTTCATTTTGCTATTTAAGGAGCTAATACAGTAATGGAATAGAGCACAGGCCCAAATAAAAGTTCATATGTTACTGCCAACTCCAAGCAATTTAATTTTGTGACTCAGGCAGCATAATTGTGAAATTGGCTTAGAGCTCATCACGTTGTTTTATTTTTATCTGTTGTATGTTTAAATGCATGCTTGAGGTTCATTACGACCCAAAGGTTCATCTCAGTTACATATTGAGGATTTTCACTGCAATTGTATGGGTTATGAGGCTGTTTTTTATGGCTGAGAGCAGAGATCCTCTCACGATCGTCTGCAAGATTTGGACTGTAAGTGAAATACTAAATGCACCAAAACACAATAAAACAAAGAGGACATGGGAAGCCTTAGCACAGACACGCTGTGGTTCTCTTCCATCTGGCCACCCACCTCCCCTGCTCACCCACAGGATGCGGGGATACAGGGAGAAAGGGATGAGCAAAATACCTTACATGCATTTCCTGAAAGGGCATCAAGTACAGATTTGACTCGGTTTGTACCCAAACCCAGAGATAAAAATAATGTGAAAATCGAAAACATTAATTATAAAGAGAGAGTGACAGCTTTGTTTTGTGTCAGGGTGCTTTTCATAAGGCAGTCTGAGGCTGTGTGCGGGTGCTGAGTGTTTTCAAATGTAAATCTGATGGCAGGCTGCAGCCCGTGGGGTAGATAAACAAGCTGTATTTTTAAACGCAGTGTGAAATGTGGGGGCTGACGTGACCATTATCAGAGCCTCACACATGACTTATGAGGCATCGCAAAATACTTTCATATTGCAACAATGAAAGCTGAAGCTGCTCTGTGGTAGGCTTGTTTGATCTGATAGCTCACCCAGCTCCCCTCACCGAGGTCTAGGAGGAGGCAGAAATGTTTTCCAAGAGCTGAACTTCTGAATGCCAAGCTGTTCTCTCATAGATTTTTACAAAGAAAAATAAATTTCTTGTTGAATGACTGATTAGGAACTGACTATTAAGACAATGCAGGTAACATTTTCAGGGACTTGGGGGCATTCCAACCTGCCCATGAATCAGCTGAACTAATCACCTGGACAAGGGTTGTGATATGAGTGTAAAGAATTAGCTAATCTCCTTTTATTAAATAGTTCATTAAGGTATTTTATCTGAAAATGAGCATTCTTAAGGGTTCTTCAGGTTAGTGGTACCAAATGCAGTCACTTCATCTCTTTCCAGACAACCAGTCTTCAGACAACTTGGAGACTGATCTCCTAAACTCTTAATGGCACAAATTTCCTTTTCCTTTGATAGCCTCTTTCATCTTAATTTATTCTATTGCATTGATTATGTAAGTGATTATTCTTAGCCTTATTTTTATAGCCAGGTGATATTTTACAGAATATCCACCAGCTATATATTGTTTCTGTATGTCAGTGTTAGAGTTTAGCTGTAGAGGTCTCAGGTGCTGCATTTTATTCCTCCCAGTGATGCTGGTTTCCTGTGTGATCTTGCATGAATCATCTGATTTCGCCGTGTTCTGCCGCTGCTGCCGCAGTTAATCTGCAAATGCAGAAGGTACAGCTGTCTCCGAATTTTGTGAAAATCCTCCTGTGGAAATGCTCGGCCGGGTCACTCCTCCCAGCAGATGTAAATGCTTCCTTTCACCAAGCGCCAAGCGGGGACAGTCCGGTGGTGCCACAGCTGCAGCGGGCGGCGGGGCCGAGGTGCCCTGAGAGCCCCAGGAGAAGGGGCTCGTGTCCCAGCAGGTGTCCCGGGGCACGTCCCCCTCCGGCCAGCACCGGGCAGGGGCTGTCTTGCGGGCTTGGCTGGGATCCGAAGGGCTGGGAGCTGCAGCAGCGCGGGGCCGGCTCTGGAAGGGCCGCTGGGGCAGCCGTGCCCCCCAAACAGCGAGCCCAGCTCCGCGGATTCTGGCTCCCCAGGAGTGACTTCAATGGCACGAACCCACGGGAAGAGCTAGACCTTGGAGAGTACTGCAGGGAGTCTAATTCGTCTTCCTGTCATGGGCATGAGGTTCAATTACCTTTCCCCTCTCGTTCTATTTATGGAAGAATATGACGAAAATGTAAGTAAGCAGTCAAATATTCAGAACTGTTGCAGCTTGGCAGAATACCCGTCTCTTCTTGTTTTCACACCATTTTACTTTGGGGACAGGCAGGCACACTGAATTCATGCCTGTGGTGCTTTTGCACTGAGCTGGTTCCAGTCAGCCTAATCACAAAGCCGGGCAAAGGAAAAACTGAATTTTCGAACTGATGACACATTTATACCAGAATTGTAACTTTATAATATTAATGTATCATTTAACTTACATGTATACTTTGGAATGTTTATAACTACTGTAAATCACAGGCGAGAGGGGCCGAGAGAGTGCCACACAGCATTCCCCAGTACAACCCGTAAAATAAATACAACAATTGCAGGAGAACAACATTCCCTGCTTCCAAAGGGAAAATGTAGCTGCTCTGTCGCAGATGGGAATTGTGCTTGGTCAGATCTTCATCAGGAGCAAGCAGAGGCAGTGCCGTGGCCTCTTCTCTGGCATTCGGCAGGGATTTTTAAGGATGAAGCGCCATCGAGCCAGCACCAGCCAGGAGCTGTGTCCCTGGCAAAGGACACCAGGCACTTGCTGCTGGCATCGTTGTTCTCTTCAGTATGATGGCCCAGATTTTGGGATGTGATCTTCCTCCCTTTCCTGCATGGCGACTGTCCAGGAGCCATCCCCGCGATTCCGAATGCGAAACTCTTTGACCTCTGTCCACCTTGTCTCGCAGGGCAGCTTGAAAAGAATAAAACCTGCTGTTCCCTGACCTGTAAAATTCTGTGGCTGATTTCTTACCTATGAACGTTCAGTTTTTCTTTTAAGATTTAACTGTACTTTTATGACTTGACCGGTGGACTGTAAAATACACATTTAAATGCATTCAACTCAGATAAGGATCACATCATTAGAACGACCTAACTTCTTTGTTTCAAGTTAATCACTCTCAGATTCTTCTGGATTCATCAGCACAATTACCAATACCTGTTTTTTCTCCCTGAAACTGGAAATGCAACCAGACACAAAGACCTTCAGTTCTTAAAAGACAGTAAAAGATATGGCACATTTTATTGAAAATCCCCCTCAACTTTAGACAAATCTACAGAAAACTCAAACCCCAGCCTGATTTCAGGACAGCTTTAAATATCAAAAATGAATTAGTTTCTGTGATTTAGGTGAAAGGATGGCTTTTTTCCCTAGCTTTATCATGCTAAAAACACTGTTGAGCAGCAAGCACAATGTGGTAACATTGCACAGGCAGCAAAATACCAAAATAACACCAAAGACAGGAGACTGTTTTAATGTACTTTCTGGTAAGTTATTTAACATGCTTTTGTTGGCAGGGCGGGTGGTTTGGGGCTTTGGATCAGGCCTGGATTGCTTAGAACAGGCAGTAGGCAGTGCCTCTCACGTAATGGTTGTTCCCAAATACAGCTGAAAGCCGGTGTAATGGGACACTCAGTTCTGTTTCTCTTCCCTAACACTGACACCACAAGTATCCCGGCATGTCCTGAAGTTTGAAAGGAAAAAACCTCTCCATTTCACTGTGTCTGCAGATGCTGAACTGGGGTCCTCATCTTACCAAGAAGTCCTGACTGCCCCTTCCCGGCAGGAAGGGCAGGACCCAGAGCTCTCTCCTGGGCTGCACAAGCCAAGTGAGCTACGTGGAGAGCAAAGCTGATGTCAGAAATGGGTTGGCAGAGCCCAGGGCAGGTTTTTGGCACCGTCGTCTGCCAAGGGCAGGTGGAGAAGAAGAGCTGTGTACAGCAGAATCTGCCCCTCTGCCTGTTTGAAGTTTCTGCTCAGTAACTTCACCCTGGAAACATTCTGACAGGTTAACGACCCAAAAAATGTGTTTCCTTTTCTCCCCTATTGGATCATTTGTTGGCTACAGCCAACAATTAAAAGTTTTATTTTAACACATTGCCTAATTTATAATGGGTTCTGTCCATCATACACGGAAATGCCCATTTTTTGAGTCAAATTTAACCGTGCCCGTGTTCGTAAACTTTCTCCATGCAATCCTTGGCCTCTGCATTTCAGAAACGTGACCCTGTGAGGTGTTTATAGAAGGCTAAATATAGGTTTATCTGTTATAGTCTTTCCATGAAAGATCTTTTTCCTTCAACACTTGGAGATTAAACACACGGAGCAATATTAGTTAACACTTAAGTAATGCCATGCTGCGAAAAACACCAGGAAATTCCATTTTGAAGTTGACGTTCCAGCCCGAACCTCTGTTGATTTTATATTTCTTTTCTCCCAGAGGCATGAACTGAGGATAGGGTGTTGCTGGAAGCTGAGTGACGCTGCTGCAGACGGGTGTTTGGAGGCACACCTCACATTAAGCTCTCTAGGTGCACTCTGAGGGTTCATTAGGGCCATGGTGGGAAGCAAGAGCAAAAATCCCACTGTTCTCAGCAGCCCAGAACCTATTGAAAGCAACATCTGGAAGTCCAGTGTATTAACTCTGAGTTAAATAAAAGAAAATGAACCAAATTTGAGGGAATTTGTGTCAGGGCAGCTGTTTGCGTGCATCTTCTGCTGGTCTTAACCCTCACACGTTGGGCTTTCCTGTTAGCGTTTACAATAACATCATTGCATCACAGCCCTAGTGTTTAATATTCCCTCTTTCAAAATA
The DNA here is from genome assembly GCA_013398955.1 of Callaeas wilsoni. Lineage (NCBI taxonomy): Eukaryota > Metazoa > Chordata > Aves > Passeriformes > Callaeidae > Callaeas > Callaeas wilsoni. The sequence continues at coordinate 50,750 of VWPU01011287.1, forward strand.
TGAAGTTGCAGCTGACTCCCTGTATCCTTCTGGGATAAACGCAGAAAAAGCTTTCCTTAACAGCTGCTATATATTATTATTATTACCTATTACATCATATCTTATTACAGCTCTATTACAAGTTTCCCTTAAAATCTAATCACATTCTGAAATTGTTTACAGCGAAACTAGAAATGGGCTCGAGACAGAAAGTTCACATCCCAGCATGGGCCTGAACTTTCTTGCAGTTCAGATTTGCTCAGACACAGCATTTAACTCTCTTGCTCCTGAAAGATGGGAGCAACTGCAGAGTTTGGATGAGCAGAACCACAGCCATGAATGCACGTTGGGTCACCTGAGAGGTGTCTGGGGTGGTTTTACCTTCTGGTGTGTCAGACTGAAAAGCGGAGGGATAAGGAGTGAAATTGTGCTCCCATATGTGTGAATAGCAAAACATCCATTGATTTCAGCAGAGCCAGAATTTCACTCCAGCTGAAGAGATGGGTGACAGACAGATATTGATTAATGAACTCATTTGAGCTAAGCTAGGATTACTTCTCTGCCAGTGAGCTTTGACAGAACTGTTGTACCCTCCTCAGCTCCTTATGGCACATGTCTGGGAGCCCAGCATGGGGAAGGACAGAGGACTGGGCGAGGTTTGAGGCTCCCAGGATGCAGGGAAAAGCTGTTCTGCACTCGGGTCTCCCTGATGAAAAGGATCCAAAGCCCACCTGAACCTCCAGGGACCCGGTCCAGCCCCTCAGGAGCTTCACCATGATGCACAAACCTCTCTCACCTCCACCTCCCAGCCTCCAGCCTCATGCAGGGCATGGAACAGCCCCTTGGCAAGGCAGCCACGGTGCTGCTGCAGGGAAACACCTCCGGCTTCTCCTAAGGAGCAGCTCCTGCTACTGTGGGCAAAGCTTCCCAGGATGGTCCCCCAGCAGAAGTGCAGGCTCATACCAGTGGAATAAGGCCAGGTCACCAGTCTCATCCACACTCTGACATTTCCATAGGTCTTTGCTTTACAGCTCTGATATTAAGTAGTTTGGCTAACTTTGTAGAAATGTTACTATTTTCTCGACAAAATGTCAAGTAAGTTTTCAGGGGGGAATACTTCATAACTGAAGTATGTTTTCCTAAGGGCAATAAACCACTAAGAAATGTACTTTTTTCCCACCCAGCCTTTGAGCCAAAAGTTTCACATGTTTTTCAAAGAAATAAAATTGTAGGTGTTTTTCTGTAGTAAGGTGAAGTACCACCTGGGTGGCAGTGGTAGAAAGCTGGGCAAACTTTATAAATCTAGAAGGGGGAGATTGTTTTGGCATGAGTTAGGGTTACAGCCTGGGTTTCCTATGCATAATTTTAAAAGGAATTGCTCGAAGCATCAGGAAACTATGCCCAGTGTACAATTCCTACCTCTCCGGACTCATGGAAGATTGCCATGGCCAGAGAGGACTTTTTCAGTGGAATGAACAGTGGAGTCAAGAGGCAGATGTTTATTTCTTTATCTGACAAGCCCACACCCCTGTGCGTGCTGGTTTAGGAATGCAGAGCCAGTTGAAAATAAAGAGTTGGTCAACAGGGTTTAATTTGGTTCCTCTTCTGGGGTCACGGTGGGCTCCCATTGTCTGCTGAACTGGTGTCTGGGACACTTCCAGTCTAATCTCAGCTCCACAAGAGTGTGCAGGGTTTTATAGTCACTAGTGAAGAGCTGAGGGGCTGCAGATGCACTTTGGCTTTGGTCATTTTAATCTCTGGCATCGCAGAGCTCAGAATGTGATGAATGTGCCGAGAGTGTTTTCTGATTTGAATAACAGAGAAAATGAGTATCACTTAATCCACAATCACTTTACATTAGATAGGGAAGGTGAAGAAAGGTGAAGGACAAAGAAACTTTTGCTAAACTTTCTGACAGTGCTGCGAGAGCTCTAAGGGTTAACAAGTGCCTCGCAGGGCTGTCGGGCACCCTGAGTAATTTTTTTAAAATCAGGCAACATAAAATCCCTCTCCTGGAAATCAAACAGAAGGAAAAGTAAAGTAAGCTACAAAGGAGCTCTCGTTCTCTGGCCTGCTCTGCGTGCTGGCTTCCTACGTGCTGGGCTGAGGAAACTCTGAATCCTGGGGAAGAAATCCGTGGAGAGGAAGCAACAGCCATCACACAGTATAAAAGATGTGGCTGGTTTTAATCAGGGCTGAGTCTTCACAAATAACAAATGGGAAGGAGAGGTTAAAATGGGGCATAAGGCTAAGCCAATAAAGCCTCTTCTGAGACAAAATAAGAAGTATGTATTTCAATATGCCACCGAGGGGAGAGCTGAACAAAGTACTGTGTCCAGGACGTACAAACCCGTCTGACTCCGGGCTCACGCTGCTGCCCAGCTCGTGGCCAGCAGCAGGCTCCTAATTTAGGAGTTCTGAGTAACCCTGGTTGGAAGGCGAGTCTTTCTCACTATGTAACTGGGCCAGACCTTAATTGAATTAGACATCTAAAATTAGACAGTGTGAACATCCACACTCCCCCATCCCCTCCCCAACCCCTCAACATGCACATGCATCACTTGCCTGGGAGCGTCCTGGCATTTTTCAAACTTTATTGCGGGAAAAAATAGCGGTTTTGGAATGTCAAGTTAGTGAGAAATGTGTGAACAAGAGCAGTGTTTGGCTCTGCCTGCATCCGGGATGCTGAGAGCTCTCCTGCCCGGGTGGGAGCTGGCGTCTCCTGCCAGGGTGGAGTGGGGAAGGGGTTACTGGTGCTGCTGGTGAACACACTGAACATTCCCAGTGGGATTTGCATCCAGTGCACGGCTTTGAACGGCTCTCCTGCAGCCCGCATCTAACACCAGCCCTTAAATTGTCAGGCTCCTTTTCCTGAAATTCTGGTGTGTTCAGAGACTGGATAACTCAGCTGGAATCAGGAGAGTGCTGGTGGCAGAAAGCAACATTTCAGAAGATCTCGGTCTGGTGGCCACGTGGGAGGTTGGCACTAAATCATTTAGTGCTGCAGCACTGAGGCTAAATAACAATTCCAGCCTTGGGTACCAGCTGATGTGAGGGCCAAGGGAAAAAACAGCTTTCTGGATTTCTGTAACAGATATTGGCAACACCTTGGAGCAGAATCTTCCAAGACCACAACAAAATTTTCAGAGCTTACTGGATTTTTTTCAGCATAAAGCTGTGGTTTGTGTGGGTTGCTCCTTAGTGTCTTTCAAGTAACCAGCCTGCTGCTAGGCAAACATTTGGGGTATGCAGTGGCCTGCGTGGATGCTGTCTTGATTTATAGTAAACCTTGGGAAGAACTCCTACAGCACCTGAAAGCAATCTTTCAGCAGCTCAAGGAAGCAGAGTTGACTTTTCATTCCCCCGTGTTCAGTAAGAAAGCAGGAAACCATTTATATATATATATTTATTTTTTTCATATATATATATATATATATACACACACACACATATATATGTTCTATCTCATACATATAAAAAAAAAATATGTATCAGATATAGAAGGGAAGGGAAGTTATGAAACCAGAGGTACATATAATGCAAGCTGTTAAAATGCACCTATTACTGACTGCTAAATTGCAGGTGAGATCTTTTCTGAGTATTGTGGTATAGTATTGGAAATTTATTCCACATTTTGCAACACTGGCTGCTCCATCAACTGATCTCACTAGGAAAAAATCATCTCATAAAATAAATATGACCCCATGGCGTGTGCTAGCCTTTCAAGGACTGAAATCAGTTCCTAGAGATCAAATAGTTTTCATGAGCCTGGAATTTTAAGGTCCATAGAGGGCAAATCTCAATGTTAATAATCTTAAATCAGGGTCAAAATTAGCACAGAATTTAAAAGGAGGATAAAAAAAAAAAAATCCACATTTGCTTGATAAATTATCTGAAAGAAGCTGAATTCCCTAGGTACACAGAAATTTTAATGAAGTGGATCACAGCATTTCCCTGGAAGGAATTACATGCCACACTAAGGCATAGGTGGTTAAACAACAGGAAATTCATAAAGCCAAGCAGAAACTCAGTGATCACGCAACTGATCATTATATGATCAGTGTAGTAACTTTCATTTGTGTTGAAAGTCTACCAAAGAATGTATTTTTCCCAGAGTGACTGAGGACAGAAGGATCAGATTCTCATAATGGAATCGCTCTTTGCTGAGGTGATCTGGAACAAGTCTTCCCAAGTATAAAACTTTTACTGAAAAAAGAAATCATTAAAAAATGATCAAATACAAACTAGGAGCTGTGCAGTAAGGTGGTGATTCCCAGGACACCAGAAATCACCCTGGCCTCCTTGTCTCCAGTTTGCCTGGCTTGACTCAGAGAGCAACAAATGTGGGATGCAAACAACTATTCATGCAGAAAACTCACTGGTGTAAGAGTGTTTCCTTAAAAGAAAATAACTTTTCTGAGTCTGGGTTTCGTGACTCTTCACTTCTGTAGCAAACAATATTCAGCAATAAAGGCAGGGAAAATCTAGTGGGTCTGGAATATAATTTTCATTCCTAGGAGTGAAGGATGGTCTTGGCCAAAAGAAAAAAGACTAAATCTGTCCTGAAGGTGGGAGGGAAGTGTGCAAGTGACAGAAGCCAGTGCCTCACCTGCTGTCTGGCAGTGTATGTGTGCTGTGGAGAGACACTGCAGACACGCTGAGAGCCCACCCTGCACACCGCGGGTGCCCAGAGCCCTCCAGGACACCTCCGACTGTGCTTCAGTGCAGCTGAACCAAGCCATGTCCTCGGCCTGAGAAACTGCACTACATCCATTCCTCTCATTAATCTTTCTCTCCATCTCATGTCTTAAGTGGTTTCTGAGGAGGTTTGAGTTGTTTTCTTTTTCCCAAAGAATACAGCTTTGCACAGCATGAAGGAAAACATCCATCCAGCATCACCAGTAATTGCAATAGCAGCTCACACAAGTGCAGTCCTTCCAGCCCTGCTGCTACACAGAGGGAAGTGATATTTCCTTGGAGGCAGTGGCTCTCCACAGTGTTACAGGTGCTCCTCTTCACCTGGCTGAGAAACCTGCAGCACACTCATTGAGACACAGGTTTTAAATTAAGTCTTTGGTTTTCGTGAGCTTAGGTGTCCAGCTGACATCTGAGCCCAGGTTCTCTCCGTGGAGAGCTGACTGGGGTCTGCAATAGGGAGAGGAAGGAAATGGAAGTGCAGGGGCTTGACCCCATGCTTTGCATCGCCCATTTATTCACCATGTCACAATCTCCACAGCTCTGAGGACTCCCTGCAGGACAGCAGTGGTTCAGATAAGGTGTTGTTGAAGGGACACTATTTGTTTTTATCCTTGGGTATTTGCACTTGAAGGATTTATTGGAAACACCATGGAAAACAGCTAATCTCTACACCCTGAATAAAAATTCCTCACACTGTTTCCCTCTGTGAAACACTACGTGTGCCCCGGTCATTTGGTTTTCCATCCAAAAACCCTGACCTCGAGTTCTATTTTCTTAGGCAGGCTTATATTTAATTAAAAGGAAACTATCAGGCGTGAAAGTCCCTCTTAGATATGCTGCATCCAGTCCCAGGTTAGGCCTGCTCATGACTTCTCATGTACAATTTCCTCCAGGATTCCAACCTAACCCAGGACCCAGTGTGATGCAACAGCACTTTCAGCACAGCAGATAGGGTAATGCTGGCCTGACAAGTGAAATTAATTATTGCATTCCATTAATTTTGAGTCATGCGCCCAGCCCATGGAAGCTGGGAGAACCTTGTGAAAAACAAACTCACTACATTGTGCTCTCATGTTATTCTTGGCCAGAGTTTGAGGCAGCCTGCTGGGGTCCTCCGCAGCGGCCGAGCATCCGTAGAGCAGCTGCTGTCTTCAGAGAGAGGAATAGAGGCTCATTCTTCATCTGGGACTACAACAGGGACAGCAAGGGCCTCCCTGGGATCTTTAAATGCAGGCATGACTGAGGAGGGTGGTGGTGTTGGCTCCTGACACTTTTGAGTGTTGAGCTCCAATTACATATTTACTTGCAATCGCTAAGTGACTGCTTTGAGCGTTTCCTGTGCAAAACTGAGCCCCTGGAGCATGCTGTAGGAATGGCTGTGGCCGGGAGGGGACTTTGATACTCCTGAGAACAATGTGACCTCCATAAAGACCCCATGACAACTGCATGAAATCCTCTGCTCTTGGCTGGGACCCCGCGGTAGCATCCTCCCAGCCGTAAAGAAGAGCGGCTGAGTGTGACTCAGAGCAGAAACACTGCCCATCCCAAATGTTGTACGAAAATTCTGAGCGTGAGTCAGCCCAGTCCCCTCTGGGGAATACAATTACTGTCAGCAAGTGTCTACTAAGCAAGGCCCTGCTCAGGGATCGCGTCCAGGGGTTTCTCCCATGGGAACCTGTGCTGGAGACAGCCGGGTACGGCGCTGGGCTGGCACCACGTCAGTCAGTCCGTGACTCATGGCAGTGTCTGCCTTGCAACACTGACTCCATCAAACCTGGAGTGCTGATGGGCAACTACCAACTTCAGGAGAGTGGGATAAAGCAGGGCTTCCCAGGCTCCTTCATAGGTTGACCTGGTCCCACGATGAAAAGACAGTTTGACCCCTTCTCCTTCAGTAAGGACAGTGGCTAAGGCCTAAGGACACAAAACTGGTGGACAAACCTTCTGCACCATCACAGCAAGGAGCAGACACCATGTCCATAGCCTGCAGGCCGGGGCAGCAGTCCCCATCCCAGTCCCGGCTCTTTTCTCTTTTTTCCTGGCAGACTGAACTGGGCTGGGTCTCTGTATTCAATGACTTCACTCACTTTGGTAAACAAAGTCAACCTTTTGCCCCAGCTGCACGACGGCTTGTGCTCAGCAGTGCTCTGGGTCACTTCTGTACGTGCTGCTGGGCTGAGGAGACACAAGCCTTGCCCCTTACAGAGAGCCTGGACCTGCCACCACAGCTTCCCCAAGGCCACCCAGGAGCCTCCACACTTACATCTTCCCTACCAATGTCAACAGAGCGCTTCCCACCCCACCTCTTATCCTTATCAGCCCTTTTCCATCTCTGCCTGATAGCTAATGAAGTGTATAAGTGCTGTCTTGTCTCAGGTATCTGTCTGGGGCATCAAAAGATGTGCCCTGCAGTGAGCAGAGGTGTTGTGACCCAGTTCAGGCAGTGCTGCTTGCACGCACCGCTGCTCCTGACGAGCTGCTGCTGTCAGGCTGCTCCTTTGGTGTGGGAAGAGAAGTGAGAAGGTAAAATTACCTGTGCAGGCAACCTGAAAAGCCTTTTGCTGAGCACACGGACAAAGTGAGGGTGTATCAAGTGGAAGGCAGCAAGACAGAAGAGTGACAGAGCATCTCCTTGTGCCCCAGAGCAGCCTCTTTGCATGTGCCCCTGCTCTGAGTTTTTGGGATGAGAGGAGGGGATGAGGAGGAGCTCCATCTCCCCAGCACAGCCTGGTCTTGCCACCACTGTGCCTTCACTCCAGGGGCTCCTCAAGCCAGGAGAAAGGAGGCACTGACCCAGGATGTGGGAGGTTTGGAAGGGATCCTGTTGGCATTGGTTTTCAGTGGAGAAATTTTCAGTTAGCAAAATTATCTTAAGGAGAAAAGCTCTCTTCTCAACAGAGTCCCACCTTTTCGAGAGCTGAAAGATCCTGGCTTGTGCTTCTTTATTTTTGAGTATGAAAAGTCTCTGCAAGAATATTCCTTGGAAATCACTGGGTTTTGTGGCTTTGTCTGCTTTCATCAGCTTGTCCTTGGAGGAAGAAGAAACAGAAGGACAACTACCAGAAAAAAAGCTTCCCTTCAGGGGAGCACAGGAGGTTCTTTCTGCTTTCAGTGTCCCAACACTTCTGCGTGTAGAAGATGCTGTGTTTTCATGCTGGCTCTGACCCTGCTGCTCAGGAACAGCTGGAGAACTTTAGTAAAGACAATTCGGTGCACCCAGATGTCAATGCCACACCAGCAGGATGCACAGCCAAGTGGACTTTTTTTGAATAAAAATCTCTTGTTGTACCAGGGCAAATGTAACAAAGTCAATTTCTTGACTTTTCATCTGAGCATCTCAAAGGAAGCTTCCCTTGTGGATGAGTAAAATGGCACACATTGGCTCCCACTTCACAGCCAAGAATCTGAAGCTGAAGATGACGAACCCAAACCACATGGAGGACTAAAGCCTGGCTATTCCCATTCCTGTGCTAACCATGATAGGAAATTCAAAGTTATAGTAGCTCACTAACAGTAGGGAGCAACTTAGTCCTCCAGGTGTGAAAATATGGGTAATAAATATTAATAGAGCAAGGCTCTGAGAATAGCCAGGGAAAACAAGTCAGAAACACTTTGCAGAATCTCACTGATTAAAGTGAAATCTCATTTAAAATCGTCAAAAGCAGCAGTTTTCCTTTACCATTTCTTTTTTGTCACATCCAAATGTTTCAGTTTGGTAAGAAAAAGCAGCTTTGTTTTAACAGTCTCAGTTGGACTGCGTCTGATTTATGTTGCACATCAATCTTAGAATAGGTGGTTTGTTGGGTTTTTTTAGGAAGAGTTGCAGTTTTCAATATGATGAGAAAAATGTCATTTTTGACCCAGGACTTTGCAAGCTCCTGCTTTGTCCAGGGAGGAGCCAGGACCACATTGGTAATTACAGCCCCACGACCATCCTGGCTGGGGCTGGAGTGGGGTTTTGCAGAATGTGCTGATGGATTTGGGAGACATTTCCCCACATTCTGTGCAAACCGCTGCAAAAAACAAACCCAGGGAACAACAGTGATGAAGTGACTGCCTGTCCTTTGAGGACTCCATATAAATCTCTGCAGCCCCAGTAACCACTGACCCAGATGGCGCCCAGCTCTAATTTAGGCCTTGGAAGATTTCTTGGGGTGTACAATGAGATGTCCCTTAATGGTTCCTGCAGCAAAACCCCAACTCTGTCCTGCCAACCTCCCACACTCAGCTGCCCACTGGAGTCAGTAGGAATTTAGAATGCAGAGGTCTTTTAAGGTCAAGCCTTATACGGATTTTGATACATCCTGGTCCCAGTTTTCAGGGTGGAGGAGCCCAGCATCCACTTGGAGGCACTAATTCACTGCCTGGACTGTTGAACACACAGGTATGAGACACTCCTTTACCCCAAAAATGTTCATAGAGGCACCCACAGTGATTTGCTGCTGACTCTTTTATGGAATATAATGATATTACTCTGTAGTGCAGCAGCACGTGATGGCAATAAAATTTGATGTATTGGGAGGACAAACAATTTTGCAACAGCCTGTGAAAAATCAGTTTTAGAATGACACAGATTTTACCAAAAGACTCGTTCTTGCTAAATAATGCAGAGCTAAATGAATGGTTATGAAGGCTCTGAAATGGATGGCGTGTCCTGTTTAATTTTATAAAGGAAGACAATAATAAGCTACATTTTTAAACTTATCACTTCAACATCATCCTTGGTGCAAAATGCCATGTTCTATTTATTAGCAGGTAGTTCCTGGGATCACTCACCCAGGGACTGGGCATTTGATGCAGCTCTTTGACTGTAACAGACTGTCTCTCAGACTCCTTCCTTATGTATAGCAAGCTTGAAACAGAGCTAATGAAGGCCAGATGGCTGCAGGCTTCTTCTCACACCCGTAATATTGATGGGAACATTCTGCAGGGAGTGGATTCTGCCCGAGTCTTTTCCTTGTGCCTGACATGATGATAACCACATTGCAGCCTCTGCACTGTTTGGTCCTAACTCGATTCAAATGTTTCCTGGATTTCCAGCAAATGAATGAAGTGCAGCTCAAAAGGAAATATATGCAGGCCTTATTAGAAAAGGTTGTACTCATCACGAATCAGCTAAATACCTCATTTCTGACAGCGGGGAAATCCTTTTATTACCGAGTTTGTTTGGAAAGGTTTTGAATAGTTCATTATAAAAATGCATTCATCTCTGCCAGAATATATAGAAGCAGCCAAAGTACAAAATCTGGTCCCACTCAAGTCCATGGGATTTGGCATAAACTGGCAGAACTACTGGGCAGAATACTTTGTTGTGGATTAAAGCAGTACATCTTATGTGCTAATGGAACCCACTGAAGTGTGCTTGCCAACCTGAGAAGGCCTTGCAGTTAGGTTCTGTCTGACTACGCTAATTAAGAAGAATAATTAATGCCCAAATATCATTCTCTGGAATGCTGCAGACATTTCAGATATTTCACGATTGCACAGGATATTGCACAGGATTAGATACTGTCTCTGTTGGTAAATTCCTCGTGGTTAGTAATCTCATCTTTTATATTTTGTTTTTAATAAGGAGCTGCCTTCATTCTGAAGCCAGCTCTGTTTAAAGCTTCAAGAAAAAAGTAATTAAATCTGACAGGACTCGCTTTCATGACATATATTGCAGACTATCTCATGACACATAGACCTGGTCATATTTTTGTTATAAGGAGTTCATTTATTTTCACCAAGTATCTCTTTTAGAATCAGAGTTTTCCTGAATTCTGCATTTCTTTGGCTAAAGGAGCCCCGCTGCCTGTCTGTGGCTCTGTGCTCTGCAGCAGTGCTGGCTGCACACCCTGGCTGTGTTGACATATAATGGTTTGAACATTTGACATTTATATGTGGCTGGCATTCGTTTTGCTGCCTTGCAACCATCTGGTTCCAGAAGAAACTCATAAACTGATCCTGAATCATGCAACCACCAGACAGCAAACAGATAGAGCTGTAGGACTCTGACAGCGCATTTATCACCCTCCTGTGATAGCTGCCACAAACTGCACTGCACTGTCTTCTCCAGTCTCCATCACACAGGCGGGCCAGGGCGGCACTGGAAAAAGAGGATTTGGTTCTTCCCAGCAGCGGGAGTTTATGGTTCACCCTGCCCGTGGCCCGTCCTGTGTGCAGGCTCTCTGTGTGCCCCCCAAACCTCTGCATGCAGCAGCACGTGTCTCTGTGTCCAACGCACGGGAACAAACCACCCCGAGCTGCAGGGAACGACTCCACAGCCCGGACTTTGAGTTGAACTTCTCCAAACTTCAGAAATACCAGGGGGCAGATTTCAAGTCAGAGCCTTTCATGCTTGTGCATGGAAAGAAAATTCCAAATGTACAGCCCATGCTGATCGTGATGGTGTTGGCACAGCTGAGGACAGGGTACTGGCAGTGAAGTGCTGTCCTGCTCTGCCTCCATCACCCAGGCCAGCAGCAGCAGGGAACAAGCCAGCCTGTTCTAACAGAGAGAATTTTGTCCCAAATACTCTTGCCACAAAAGCTATATTCTTTATTGTCAAGTGTTTTTCCCAGTAGATTAACTGATTCAGGAATGAAAAGTTTCTAGGAACAAAGTGCATTCTTTAAAATAGAGCAAGGGGAGTGCAGTTGCATTTTTCTTGGCTGTGGTTTATTTAGGAGGACAGCAGCTCCCCTGCCATTTCGCTTGATTTTCCTCTCCCTTTTATTTCCAGTTTCTAAATCTCTGACACTGGTCTCATGTCCGTGAAGCAAGGAGATCATTTTTCTCAATAAATAGGAAACTGAAAAATGCAGGAGGACCAGGTTATTAAACCCAAAGAGCTCTCACTCACACATTATGTAATACCAATTTAACAAGAATTTTGCTCTGCAATCAAATCCACATAACTAATTCTATAACTGGAACCTTCTCTTTCCAAATTAAACAGTGTTTTTTTTTAATAATTGGATAATGTAAGGGTAAGGTTACTGCAGCAGATTTGGGTTAAGATTACATTATTGGAATCCATTTTTATTTTCAGCTTCCATAGATGCGTACACAAACACACACTACACACTAATGCAAAAGAATGACTTTTACATTACAAAATTCAGCAAATAATAGTAGCAGACACTGGAGGGCACCTGCCTCAAATTCTCACCTACTTAAGTATGCCAGAAAGGAAAAGTAAGTACTTATGGTGACTGGAAAGGCTTCCCTTTCAATTTCAATTCAAAGTGCCTGTAAAAAGGTTTTATTAGGCTCACACTGGTTTTCTGAATCTTTAAGATATATGTGTGTATCAGAGATGCAACCAGACAGGGAGTCTGAGTGTGCAGCTGGGAAGCCAGGTACAGACCTGACCAAGGTCAGCCAGGTCAGCACCAACGTTAGTATTTGCTCTGTTTGTGGTTTTATCTCACACAAAACCCAAATATGGGCCGTATAGAGACCATTCCTGTGCCAGGGATCCTTATATGTCTATGGACAAGACAGCGAAGGCAGGGAGGGAGGCACAGGCAGTCAGGGATGCAAAGCAGGAGCAGAGCTTTGTTATCAAGAGTGGTCTGAACTTGACAGAGGCAGGGATTCCCAGTGCCCTTTAATGGTATTGGCTCTTCGGAGAGGGCTTAAAATCTTATTCTTGAAAACTGCATCTCTGTAAGTGCTAGATAAAAAGAGAGGCTTTGCAAAGAGCCAGAGAGCTGCATCCAAGTCCTTTGCACTATTTTCAACAGCCCACGGGAATGTCTCTGCACTCCTTCAGGGCATCTGGCTCCTGCTCAGGCCAGCAGACTGAACAGATTTTGTGTTTTTACTCTTTTACATTCTGTATTAAAGCAGTGCAGGTCACAGCATCACTTACTGACGTTCAGATTGCGCAGGTGTGCAATACTGATCCGTGTAAATGTTCAGCGGGTGTTGGACATGGAAACTCTCCCAAGCCCAAATCTTGAAGTGTGACCCTGTTCTGCTGTCTGATACACCCTGTCTCTCCATAAACCTGAGTTCTTTGCATCGAGCATAAATACACTTCAATAAACAGAAAAAAGAGGTCAAAAGGATTTTACAGAAAATGTTTTTGCAGGAAAAGAAAGAGTACTTCAACTCAATTCAAATTGAGTTGTTTGAATCTTATTTTAAACTATTGATTGATTATTCAAATTCTTCTGGTGCAGCAAAAAGTGCTCTTTGTTCTGTGCACATGCATTGGAACAGAAACCTTGTTAAAAAGCCAGTGGAGGTTTCCAATAAGCAGGGCCATTTGAGAGACTAAGTTATCTTTAGGGAAAAACAGGTTTGCTGTGTTAAAAGTGCTACGTTAGTGTCTGGGATATTGTGCAGTAGGCATTGCTTGTGTTTCTGCACAGCATGAAGTGCTCTTCAGGCAGAGGAGTTCTGCCTCAACTGAGACTGGACTTTATAGGAGTTTAAGAAAGAAGAGCACTGAGAAACAGATTGGGCAAGTAAATTAGGGAAATACCTGAGTATCTGCTCCCACGTGAGCGTAGCTGCTGCTGTCTATTTTGCAGCTATGCACACTAAATCAACAGGAGATTTGAGCCTGGCTTTTCCCGACACCAAACCAAAGCCTGGATTCCTCTTGCATCACAGTTAGGTGCTCCTGTCTTTCTACCTTTTTCTTCTTCAGATGATGTTGTACAACTTGATTGTACAACTCCAGTTTTTCCAGGTAACAGAGCACACAGCTGAACCCCCTCTCCACTGTCTCACGGGCCTCAGTTGTTTTCCCAATTAGGCTGCACTGCATATCCTGACACCAGGTTTATCGTATTTTTTTCCCCTGGCCTCTCGATTTACTGAAAAGCATGAAGAAATGCAATGAAATTCCTCTCCACAGAGAAATTCTTCCTCTTTATAAAACAAACTGAAAGGAAGAGGCTTTGTGAAACGAAGCTCTGGGAACTATTCACACGGCTGCAGCTGTCCTAGGGCTGGTGCATTGAAATACCTGTGAGTGACACGACAGGTAAGAGCAAGTGGGATAGAGAATTACCCTGGCCCGTTTTCCTCTGATTGCTGAAACTCAGTTGCTCACTAGGAGGAAACCACAGAAATGGCCACTTTTTATAGTACTGTGTATTAGGAACCTGCAGGAACCTGCAGGAGTTAGCAGGTTGTGGAAGCTTCGCTGCGAGAGCCGTTACCGTCACTGCCAGCATGTCTCAGAAGCCGAGACACCCCTGGAATGATGGCAGAGGATGATTTAAGGCATGACAGCGAGGGGCTGAGCAGGGAGCCTGCTTCTGAGCGCTGATGGCAGCAGCAACTTCCAAACCACCCGGCAGGCTGCAATAACAGCGGGTCCCAGGGGCTCGCGGAGCACGGAAAGAAGGGAGGATGGCTGAGAGCTCCTGCCCGGAGCGAGCCCGGCACAGCGGCTCCGGCAGCGGTGCCTATTGCCCGGGAGCTCTTGGTCGCTGATGGATTTCAGCGATCCCCCCGGGAATTGCCGAGGGGTTTTCCAGCGGAGCCTGGCACCGGCATCTTTCTGCAGCAGTGCACAGTGGCTGGCATTTAGAAGCACAAATGGAGCGGGAGGATTCCTTGCTGTTCGTCCCCATGACATGGCACAAACCCCGAGGTCCTTTTCCAAACAGGGTGGAGCATTTCCAAGCTATTTAAATCTCGCGGAAAACCTCTCTACCCTGACTCTCCTGCTGCAAATGCCTCTCTGAGGGTATGCAGGCAGCAAACCGCAGCCGGAGGGGAGCACCGGGGGTGAGGAGAGAAAAATGAAACGTTTTGCAGGCTGCGGTGCAGGGAGGCTCTGCCAAAACTGCCTGTGCTTGGGTGCCTGTCCCCGCCCGGGACGGGGCAGCTCCTGCAGGACCACGCTCCAAGGTGGGCTCTGCGAGGGGCAGGGAGACGAGGGTGGCAGCCGGTGAGAATTTCCAGGCTCAGGCTGTGTGGTCTCGATGCCTGCCGAGGCAGGTGAGTGTGGAAGTGCTGAGGTGCAGTGTGCTCATCAAACCCCGCCCGTCACAGCAGCCCCGGGTCCCACGTTCGGCGGAGCATCCTGTCCCCAGACGGATCCTGGGACACCCCTGGGACACCCGAGCAGCAGAGCGAGGAGCAGCCTGCTCCAGCTGCAGCCAGCTCAGAAGAAAAGTGGTGTGGATGCTGAAATGCTGTTAGCAGGGACATTTTCTCTTCTTGCATTCATTCTCTGAGAACATTTCCTTTACTGTGTAAGCTATGTAAACAATAAATAGAGTTTTTGTAAATAGCATTCATATCTGGTATCTTCTGACTTTGTGTACATTATATTAAGAAAAAACATTTCGAAGTGAGTGTCTAAGATTTTAACCAATCACCCTAAGAGAAGTGTAAGCGCTGTTCAATTGCTTTATGGAACTAAAATATATAAATGGTATTGTAAATTTAATAAATAATTCATTCCTCACTCTGACTCCTGCCTCGCTGCATCTCTGAACCCCTGCTTAGAAGCCCACAAAGTGGGATACCGGTTGCCAGCCGGGACATAACTCTTATGTATGCATCTTTATATATGTCTCATCTCTCACCCTTCATGCAAGATTTAAAAATATTTATGGATAATTTGTGTCGATCCCTCCAACAAAGCTACGTTACTTCTGAGGCCGTGCTATGGCCACCTATCTTCAGTATCAGAAGCATTTTGTTTTATTATTATCTCTGAGCAACTACTTTTTCTTATCAGTTTTCCCTCCTGCATTTTTGTTTATTTTCCTATTTTGTTTTTCTGGTTCTATACTGAAGGTGAAAAGCTGAATGTCTGTTAAATCTCCAGTACCAGAATAAAATACCTATCAATGCAAACAAGTAAGTTCCAGATTTTGTTTCACCATCCTTGCAAAAGGCAAGACTGCAGTAACTTTTAGAAAGGTTTTTTGCTGGATTTTTGACTTTATTTTTTGCATTTGAACCAGACAACACAAAAGTCATTCTTAGGCAATATTTAGGGAGATATTTCACTCAAGTTCTGAACACTCTTGGAATGTTTTCAAAGGAGAAAATGAAGGAAAGTCCACTATTAACAGGCAGTTAGAGAAATTTTCAGATTACTTTCAGTTTCTTACTTATCTTGGCACTCCATTAAAATAATTGCACTTGCTGTAGTACCAGAGAGATTGATTAGACTGAAAACTTTACTGTTAGCCTGTTTAACATTATATTTACCTCTTTTAGCAGCTTTTGATTCAGAGTGAGGCACTAAGAATAAAAAATGTAAAATAATGTTTCTGAAGAAGCTTCCATTTTAGTAGCTTTAGTTTAATCATTATAAAGGGTTGCTCTGGTTTAATCTAGTTTTCTTGGGATTAGAAGACTTTTAATTATTGCTTGCAATCAAGCTTTCTAGCCTTGCGTGAAGCAACACATTAAAGCTGGGATTTTAAAAGAGCCTAAGGAACACATTCATCATTAAAATTCAATAGAACTGGCAGTTTAGCTCCTTGCCTCCTTTGAACATCTTGGGGTTTCCTTTTAATAAAGTAACATCTCTGAAATTTAGAAAATAATATTAATTTTGACCCCCTCTGGATTTTTAATGAGTCTGTTGACCCAATGCAAGCCCATCCTCCACTCCTGCAAGCCCTTCCTGCACGTTTCCCGGGAGCAGTTTCTAGTCCCAGCATTTTTTTTTTGTAGGAATACAATGCTTCTTCAAAGTAGAGAACCTTCAGGGCTGTAATGATGGGATTGTCTCAGCATTTCCAGAGGCAAAGAGATGAGCATCAGCTCTGGTCGTGGACTAGATGAGGGAGTGGCTGCAGAGCATCCCTGAAATGTCTGGTCCGGAACGCGGCCGAGGTGGTGTCTGTGCGTGTGTGTGTGAGAGTGAGCGAGCCTGGAGGGCCTGACCTGTACTTTCTCTAAAGTCTTAACTGATAGTGATAATTTTACACTCTAGGAAGTCACCCTGGTAGTCTGGCAGAGGCGCCCAAAAGCAAACCAGCACTTTCAGCTGCTGATCTGAGACCAGTCCCTAAGCCTGTGCTCTGCCAGCCCCACAAATATCCTTAGACAAAGCTCCTGCACTAAAAGTGGCATTTTTCTTTAATTCCTTCTCCTTCCCGAGCGCCCACTGGATTCCCATTACAGACAGAAAATTGGCAACTGTTCAGATTAAACACCAGAGTGAATTTGCTTGGCTCCAAGGAAGACATTTCTGTGTCGAAAGGTAAATTATGTTGCTGTTTTTCCACCTGTTAATGTGCAGATTATATAATAGAGACATTTTTTAATTTCTTTTTTTCTTCTTATGATTGCAATGACGTAGAACATTTGACCTTCACAGCTTCTTCTTTGCTTCATAGAATAATACCAATGCTTTTGTGAAAAAGATCAAAAAGTAGTATTTGAAACCATACGGATTTTGATTGCTGCTTACAGAGATGATTTTAGTGGTAAATCTTACAGAAACATTAGTCCAAAGCTATTTTTTAGGTTTAAATCTTTGGCAATGCAAGAGCTCAATCCTAAAATTTAGATGGTTGTGGGTAACGCTGCTGGAAATGCAGATGTGTGGGTCCCAATTCGCACGTGTTTTGGGCTGTCTTGATTTCAGGGTGGCCAGGCTGTAACATCTTTGGAAACTCCCGACTTCCTGGGATGGCGTAGTCAGGACATTTGAAGAGCAGTCCCAAGACATAATGAAAGGGCGAGTACCAGTGGTGAGAGCCCCAAATCCAGGGCCTTGAGCTGGAAGTTGAACACAGGCTGAGCTCTGCGCGGGGATGGTTTCCTCCAGAGGACTCCAGCCGCACACGCAGCAGCAGCAGGGATGTCACACACGAGCCCACTAAAGCAGCTGGACTTTATATTTTCAGATTGCTATTGAATGTGCAATGGCAATTTCTCTCTACTTTTTAATCTCTCCTTAAACAAAGTCATAGTTCTTCCACAGTCACCTCGGAGACAGGGAGAGAAATATTTTTCTAACAATTACTGCAGTCAGCTTAGCTGGGCATCTGAAAGTAACAGACATTTAAAAATATACAATAACAGTAATCTTTAAAAATACTTTATTTTAAAAATATTATTTGGGGAAAAAAGTCCTTGCTCCCTTTATTCAGCAGGAAATGCCAGACAATTATCTTTATTTTCTTACTGTTTGTGCGATGAATTGAAAATCAGTGTTTTAGATAAATTTACCTAGCAGCAATTAACATTTAATTTCCTTTAAAAATATAGAAACAAGATTAAAATGCCCATTGGGGGTGATTTATCCTTGATTAAAGTTTAGAAGTGACTGAGAAAAGTTGATGCTCAGTGCATTAATCAAGACATAAGAGAATGAAAACTTATGTTTGATATTCCAGAAGCAAACTTGGAAGTGGCTCGGAAACTGGCTAAGTTTATTTTTATTATCAGGGAAATAAGTGTCTTGCAGGCACACAGGGGTGACCACAGCCCACTGAAGCAGAAGAGCAGGTTTGCACTGAACCCAGTGATTTTGCACGCTCGGAAAGATGGGCTAATATTTGCACAGCCGGTGTTTTCTATTTCCTTAGATGTTAAAGGACAGAAGGAATTCAAATGTGATAACCTGTGACAGCTTACAACGATCTGTATTAATATATTATTTATTACTATGATTATCTCACTGGAGAGTGAGTGGATCTGTGATTTGGACCTGCCTGTCTCTACAGAAACCCAGAGCTGTGCAACTGCTCTCTGCTTCTCCTTTGCAGGGGCCTTGTCCAGCTCCCTGCCTGAAGGGCTGGGACCTCTGTGTACACAGCGATTATGGAGTGGACACATAAAGATGGAGACAGAATCATGACATTTTTATGGCATTTTGACTCTTAGCAGAATGTCTGAATAATCTGGAATCTGGTCCATAAAAAATAATATTCTGGATTGTTCAAAATGCATATGCGGTTGAATAATCAGTTTATATGTCCAATTATTTGACTTGTGACTAGATTGGGTAAAACTTGGCATATTTTTTCCACCATATGGTTGTACTAACTTGTTTGAAAGGAAAAATGACCTAAAATTCACATAAATAACTGTCCCACAGTTTTTCCTGTCTGCCTAATTCTGTCTATTTTGCCCACTAGCAACCAGAGATCCAATAAACTATTGAAGGCTAAAGGCTGATGTAAGTCCTTTTTTAGGGCAGTGATTTCAACAACAGTGTATGAAGAGCTTTTTTTAAATGAGAGAAGAAGAGCAAACAGCTAGAAAAACAAAAAATGTAAAGTGCTTATGCAAAAATCTGTCATGGACATCTGGACCACCCTTGTCCAGCTCAGGAAATGTAACACCAGTCATGCTTCTGAGTGAAGAGAATCAATTGCACTTTCCGTTTGCAGAGGATGAAAGGTCCCCTGTCAGCTCTGCTTTCAGGCTGGGCAGTCACTCGGGGTCCAGGTGCGGGTCCCTGTCTCCCCTCAGTCCCGTGGCACAGCCAGGCCATCCAGAGGAGGTGCCAGTCACGGTGGAGCTGTGACTCCTCAGCATCCCTGAAATGTGGCAGCCGTGCTCTGTGATGCTGCAGTGGTGATGCAGAAAAAGGGAGAGGCTGGCCTGAAAGTCACGAAAGTCACCTCTTTTTGTGAACGCTCAACACTTGAGCCCAACTGCATCGCTGTAGCGCACACGCAACTCACTGAGATACTGAGGGGTAAGTCTTGCTTCTGTAAATGCAGAGTGTCTCTGCTTTATCCCCAAGATTTTGGGACACAGGGGTACAGAGCATAGATTTATAACCATCTTATTTTCGGAACACCTAAACTGTTGGTGACGTGATAGACTGTATTGGCTCCAAAGGACTGGTATAACCAAACAGACGCAGTTTGATTTAAGATTAGATACTTTTGTAAAAACAAAGCTTTACAAAATATAAGATGAGGGGAAATTTGCCATATTTATAGTTCAAATACCAAAGAAATCTCTCTCCCCAACACTAATGGGTCTAGACATCTGTTTTTCATGCCTAAAATACAAATGCTGTAACAGCAAACCAGTTCACAACTGCAGGAATTGAAGCTGTCTAGAAACAAGAATAAAAATGACTGGTCCTCCACAGCAAGCAAAAAGCAGGAGGAAAAAACCTCTTGCAATTAGTGGTGGAAAATAAAATTAGGTTTTGAAAATTATTGCAGCCATATGTAAGATGGACTCCCTCACCACTGAAACCACAGGCAAAGCACAGTTTGGAGCACTCTTCATACATGATCCCTAAATAGCTGGGAGCAATTGGGACTTTTTGGGTCCAAGCTATCCCATACAACCACATCAGAAAATACCAGAAAATATTTTCTCCACGTGTTCGCCCTCACTCCCCAACCCTCATTCCCACTGCAGAAGGTTGTACATCCAGTCAAAAAGCAGTCCCAATCCATCATCAGCCATCCAAGGTTACATCCATCTTCTCTCAGGTCTTTTCTTTTTATAATGAACTCTGCTCTCTGCTGATTTAATCCTCATGAGAGCCATTGATTCCCAGTTTCAAATGTAACATGGACAACATGAAAAGAATCATCTATAAAAAAATACAGATGGCCAAATTCACTGGCTAACCTGGACAATGTTCCTTTAAGTCTAAAGCCTCTATTGTGCTAAATACCCAGCTGTTAACAATCTCTTCTAGAGGCTATTGAACGCAGGAAGGACATGTTTTTAGCAATTAGAAAAATAATAGTACACTTACACATGGCAATATTTAGCAGAGTTTGTTTGGTTAATAGGTCAGCAGTTTGGGACAGTTGGTGGTTGTTATGGGGCAGCAAGGAGGGTTTGTGCAACAAGACGTCCTGGCAAGAACGCCGAACCCCCAGGTACCCATGGGGCACCCTCAGATGAACGTGTGCTATACAACTCAAAACACTCAAAAGACATCCCTCATTCCACAGCTTCTTTGTAGATTTAAAAAAAGCTTTGAAAGCATTTTTTGATAGGTTTGCACAGTGTCAGGGAAAACGCACATACATAAACCAGAAAAAACGCACATGGTGGAATAATATTTTGGGCATATCACGATATTGCACAGGCAAGGCCTGAACCGAAGTTCATATCCTTAAATACTTTTTGAGCAGGGCAAGAACTGGGTAAGTGATGAAGTGTTTCCCTCGTGCCGTGCAGGGGCATGCGGTGCAGGGGGCTGGCCTGGGGCGTGAGCAGGTGCATGCTAACGCTGCTGCCGGAGCAGGCGAGCCTGCTGCAGCGATTCACCGATTCACGCTGCGCTCCTCACAGCAGCCAGAGGTGGGCCGGTGGCCTTTGCAATTCATCTCTGCTGATATCACTGTGTGCCTCCAGAACATTTATCTTCCTCAAAGTAAGGAGTAAATGATTGTTTTAACGAGGAGAAAACAAGCCTTATTACAACAGCCCTGGACTAGGGACCACAGAAAGGCTTGGATTTTTAACACGCTCCAATCTGTTTTAACAGCTGCTTATGGTAACTATAGTCACTGAACAAAGATATGGCTATTTTACCTTTCCTCAATGAAGGCCCAAGTTCCCTCTTGCTTTGTCTGTCTTTGCAGAATGGCAGAGGCCATGCTTGGAGCTGCTGGAGTCAGCCAGGTCTGTGCAGTTTCCTGCCTGCAGCGGCGCAACTGGCATGCTGAAATCCCACCCTGAAAATTGCATTACATAAAAGGATGTGAATAAAGGGGCCATATCCAATCTAAATAATCCATCCATTGACCTTGGTGGTGGTTTCCAGTCTTTTTGGCTTCATGGACCCCCATGGAGTCTCTGACAATAGACCTGCTTGTCTTGGGTATATATTTTGCAGAACCTTAGAATTAGTTCGGAGTCGCCACAAGGTCCATGGAAAACATACATAAAATCACACGTCTAAGGTATTTATAAGACACTAGCACCTAAATTCCTGCAATCCTAATGAGTGAGCATTAAAAAGCCTTGAGGAGGTTGCTTGCCCAACTAGATATATGATTATGCTTCCATGTTGTTTCTAAGGCACATGCTGCCCTAAAAGACCAGTTTCAGTACAGACTGTGTCTGTATCTGTAGTAGATTCTCCTCTAGCCAAAGACAGAGCTAGAGGTGATTTTGCAATTCATCAGAATAAAACCAATTTCTTTCCAGATTTGTTATTCTTCTCCCTTCCTGCATATGGGCAGAAACATAAAAGAACAGGACCTCCCACTAATCTGAAAAAACTAAATGCTAGAGAGAAGTAAAATGAGATTTTCATAAGGAATCAGGGCTTTGGAGGTGTCAAGTGTTGGAATATAACTGTCCCAGCTCTCATGCCACTAGAAGGAAAAATGGAAATTAATGCTGGGGTTGTGAAGGGAGCAGCATAACCATAGAATCAGCACCAATTTTTTTGAATACAGGCCCAGTTTTTACTTTGGAACAAGAACTTGGACTCACATGAATTGCGTGAGGGCCTGGCCTTGGATAATCAGTGGGTGCTCAGTATCTGGCAGGATCAAGGCCATGGTGAGCAAGAATCTTGGCCCAGATTTGAAACACCACTTCTTCTGCTTTCCAACCCCATGGTGTAACCACCAGACCACAAACGTCTTTCCCACTTTTTGCTGTTAAGAAGGAAGCCTCAGTTTTCAGGCTTGGAGAAATGTGGTGGACTGAGGGCAGGAAGGATCTGTCATTCATAAGAAAACGTGGCCTAGAATTTCAAGATTTATTTCAATTTTAAATTTCCTTAATGCTGATAGAGTCAGGGGGCAGAAGAAGGTTCCTCGCCCGTGGCTCTCACTACAGCACGCAGCGAGCTCTCTCCTCTAGCTGCCTTTTAACGTGTCTGCAAACACTAATGACACATTTAATTCCTTCACACTTTGGAAAACAGTGGCACCTTGCACAAAATAGAAATCTGGCTCATTTTTGATTCTCCCTTCTTCCCAAGGCCCCGAAAGGGACCTCGAATTAATGCGCATTCCTGATTAGCACGATGATATAAATCACAGCAAGCTGCTTTCATGTGGAGATGTGAAGCCAGGCTGCAGAGTGCCCTGCAGTGCACACACTCCCAGCACTGTGTAGTGCAGTGACACCAAACAAAGCTGCTGCTGCTGCCATGTGCTACACAAACTGTTGCAATTATCTCCAAGGATGTGGGAACTTCATCTGTTTCAACCCTTTGCTCTCAGACATTATAAAGTTAATTATAAAATGTGCCAAGGGGGAGGCAAGGAGAAACCTTGTTAACCTTTTCTTTCTGCGGTTTTCCCCCTTCATTGCATTTACATTGGCCTTGAAGAGCTGGGACATTTTGCAGATGGTTTAGGGTCTATAAATTCTTATTTAAATCATCGTGAGCCAAGTATAACAGGTAGCAGCCCAGACTTCTCTAGAAAGGACAAACTCCAGCTAAGCATGTAAATAATACTCCAGTGCTTTTTAGTGTATAAATACATACAGTGAGCCAGGTGTCCTGGAAGGTTTATTCACATTTTCCCATTGTTGCCCTGTAAAATGCACTGGGTATGCATCGCATGACTCCGCAATATTTTTTTAAAACACTATTTCTCAGTGAACAGTGCAAAGTAGCAGGCTAAAGGAAGGTGATACTTCCTTCACTGCTCATCTCAGGTGGCTGGTAAAGACAACCAAAACTCTGTGTTTATCCACCAAGCCCCAAATGGCCGAATCCAAACAGGCTGTTGCCAATCATGGAAAAGTGAGAGGGAATTACCCGCTTGAGATCAGGCCGGTGTAAGAAATGATGGGTGATCAAGGAGGACAATGTTATGTTTTCTTTACTAATGGTGAAGAGCGTGGCAATAATACAGCATGGAAGTATTGTTCTGTGCTGAGTTGAGAGAAACAGGGTACTCATTTCTGCTCATTACCACCCATTCCAGCTGGGAAATGTCCTGAGACAGACCCTGATGGCACCTTTCACTTGTTTGAGCAGACATATCCTCCGTGGCCGCGCTGTCCCTGTGGGGAGGATGCCGCTATGAATAAAGACTCTGCACATTGCATTTCTGGTGAAGAATCCTCTGCACATATTAACTGTTTTTACTTATGAGTGAAAGGAATAGCATTCCCACCTTATTTTTTTTCCCCCTGAGAAATTCAAGAATATTTTCCAGGTTTGTTTATTTTTATATCTTTTTTCATATCTTTTTTTTTTAGTCCCCACCTTCCAACTGTGCATCATGGTCCATCTGTTGGTGAGCCTAAGAGTGTTAAATGTATATAGCTCCCTCCAGAGTTTCCCAGTGAGATTCAATGAAGTTCCATGAGGGACACCTAGCTTTTCTCCCCCAGGTGCCCCAAAAGAGGGATACATTATTCAGTTCCATCTATTCTTGGCTGAGACCTGACAAAAGAAGCCACAGATTGGAAGTCATTCACAAGCACTGAGAAAGATGCCTGTGCTTTTAAAATCTATTGTAAAGCAGAATAACATTTTACAGGTGACCATCCATAGCAGCTGAAATCACCTGAATGAAAACAGAGTTTTTTCAAGAAAGATCTTCTTTAATAATGTACTTTCATTAGTATTTTGTAGTAATCTTGTGCCTAAACCTAAAGGTTATCCTAGAAAACTGCTAGGCCACGCTGATTCCCACCCTCCCATAAAATACACCCCTGAAACTGAAATAGAATCCAGGTAGTTCTACAGGGTGTATGTAAGTTGTAAATGCACATACTCAGCACTTTCAGGTCACCCAGTACATCCCTTGGTTTTCCCTCTCAGAGACAGGGCTCCAGAAGCAGCATTGCTATGGCTTATGGATAGGGCTTTTTGAGGATCCGAGTCTCTACTCAGAGGATCCCTTTTTTCAGACAACAGTAATTTCAGGGCTGTTGGCTGATCAATCTTTGGTTTCCTGGCCTGCTGCCTTCATGTGTGGTTGCCTATCCTTGCTGCTCTGGCAAGGGGAAGAGAAAATATTTGGCCTTTGGGAACTGGACAACTCAATGCCCTGTATAGCTAACAGGAGTACACGATCCTGAGTTCAAATATTCTGTACCTGTTTTGCACAGGAATGAATATTACACAAGGTGCCAGGCAAGTGAAGCATAGCTAATGTAAAAACACCTTGGTCGGGTTCCCAGTTACCCTGCAGCTGTGTTAGTATTTACAGCACTGCGAGTAAAGTGCCCCTGGATCAGAATAGGAACAGCTTTTATTCTCTTTGAATGCATAAATCAGGCCACATAGTTCTGCTGGAATTACAGGCTATTTGCACTCATTTGTCTCCCTCCACGTGCTTTGCCCAGCAGGTAGCCTGTAATTATTTGATAATAAAAATTATAGGCATTTTTACATTGCTGGTCCTCCGCAGGAGCCGAAGATTACCCAGCAATTTCTACACGAGCTGAGAATGTAAGCCTGATGTCCTGGCAGACTTCCAGGTTGGAAGACTCCATCGCCTGTCTAAATCCTCCTGGTATTTCTAACAGGCTGTGGCACTCTTCTCATCCTCCCGGGGCAGTGCGCGGCCGGACAGCTGCATCATCGCGCTCGGGCAGCTCTGCAGCACCAGGGTGGCGGGAGGAATTCTTCCCTCCCAAAAAAAAAAAGTGTTCATGGCTTGGTTACTTTGATAAGATCCCTTGGGAGCCGCAGGGATGAAAGAGGCCAGATGAATGAAATCTATCGCTGTGCCCTGTGGGTCTGATATGTGATAAAAGCTCGCGATGGTTTACATATGATTATTAAAATTTTCAGACACCTGCAGAAGTAGTGGAAACTACTCTGCTTCAGTTTTACTCCTTCCCCCCAAAAAATGCTTTTAAAATACTCCGAAAGAAATGAAAGAGATTAGTGTTAGAGGCTGGAAGTGTCATATGAGAGGTGTATAGCCAAAATAAGAGTTTTTTAGTGGTAGAAGATTGCCTGTTCCATCATTTTTCTCATTTAAGTTGGCTATGCCTGAAAAGAGGAACTGCTGCTTTGTAAAGAAAACTTCTTGCAAAGTTATTTCTTTCTCTCTATTATCATTATAAAGGACAACTCTTTTTTGCCTATGCATTTGATAATTTATGTATTTGTAAATATAATAAAACCGCAGTGGTTTGGACATTTACCGAGAATGACTGGTTTGGAGAATTTGAGAAACAAAAAGAGATAAAAACATCAGCTAGAAAAAGGAGTGCCTGCATTACAAATGGACTTTGTAATTTTTTATCTTGGCAAGTATCATTAAACTTTAATTCTTTATGCACCCATGACAGATAAGTTTGTCTCACTTTGCATTAAAGATGTTATGCATTATTTTTGACAAAGTCATTAAACCCACTGCAGCGAGACCTCACCCCAGCAAGCTGAAGGTCCTGCTTAGCAAACATGGGACTGTGGAATCGGGCTTTAACTTCTCCCCACTGCAATCAGCAGGAACACTGCTGTGAACCTGGAGACGAGCTTCCTTATTTCCCCCTAAAATTTCCTTTATTTGGTGAAACAGCCAGTTTCACCAGGAAAACTGAGTGTGCGGGGTCCTGGGGTTCTGCCGGGGGCATACGTGTGTTTTGATTTCTTTGCCTCATTTGCAAAAACTGAACCTAGTCTTTCACTCTGGAAAAATGCATTAAACTTCAGCCTTTAGTGCCAGCTCCACAAGTGTTGACCTGGCAGAGCCATGGCAGCTCAGCCTCTTCCCTCACTGCTTCCAAAGGCAGCCGAGCCCTCACACCATGGGACGTTTTATGTGCTCGAAGAGAGCGAACGAGCTGGTTCATTGATACTCATCCATACAAAGAAAATGTTGTTCTGTCCCAGCACATCTAAGTTCAGATTCGTGCTTTTCTTCGTGCCAAGAGCTGATTCTGAGTCCTTTGTCAGTCACGGCTCTGTCCTGCAGGCCTGGTTTGGGGAATGGAGAGGGAATGGCTGGCATGGACCAGCATCGCGTGAGGTGGGCGTTCTGACTTACCCCCAGAGGGTCCCGTATTTTTTCTGTGTAGAGTGTTGAGAGGGTTTTTAAGGGATTTACCCCATTATTTTGATGGCCTTGGCGATAATGGAGGGTCTGAGAGTGCCAGGGACACAGTGGGCAGGAGGACCAGGCTGTGGGGATGTGGGGACAATCCTCTCATGGCCTGGGGATAGAGGAATGACCCTCTCATGGTTTGGGAATGGTCCCCTTATGGCATGGCGACGATACCTTCATGGTATGGGGATGACGAGACGATCCTCCCGCGGCGTGAGAATGGAGGGACGATCCTCCCGCGGCGTGGGGATGGAGGGACGATCCTCTCGTGGCGATCCCCACCGCAGACCTGGCCCGAGCCCCCCAACGACCCCCGAGAGAGACCTCGGGGGCCAGGGCAGCCCCACCGCCGCAGGTGGGGTGAGGTGAGGCCGGTCCCTGAGGGAGAAGCGCCGGTCCCGAGGCGGGTGCCGGCCTCGGTTTGTGGTGCCGGGCCGGGGCTGCCCTTCTCCTCCTTCTCCTCCTCCTCCTCCTCCTTCGCCTCCTCCTCCCCCGCGTGTGCGGTGCGCGGCCGCATGTGGGGCGCAGGCGGCGGAGTCTCCACCTCTTCTGGCAGCGGGAACCTGTGGCTGCCAAGCTCCATTAAAGCCATCAGCAGCCGGGGGGACGCGCTCCGCGGCGAAGGCGGGGTGGGCTGCGGTGTTTTATTTTAAAATACATACTTTTCTTTTTTCGCTCCCCCTTCTTCCCTTCGCAAGGCTCGGGCTGAGCAGGACGCCTGCGGGCTGAAGCCGGGGTGCCGCCGCCGCGGGCACCGGAGCGCCGGAGGCGGCCCATGGCTGCACCGCCGGGCGCCGCGCCCCGCTGAGCTCCGCGGGCACCGGCGGGATCGCGCCTCTGGCCGGGACACACAGCGGGCACCATGGTCCGGTGCTGGTGGCTCGCAGGGCTGCTCGTAGGTAGGTGCCACCGGCCGGTGCCGTCCCGCGGCGGGAGGACGGGACGGCGGGCGGATGGCGGAGTCGGGGTCGTACCCTCATGGGGCTCCCCGTCACCTCCCTCACCCATCCGGGCACAGTGGAGGGGCAGGAGCGGGCAGGAGGATGCAAGGAGTTGGAGTGCAGCGGGACCGACTGTATGGGCAGTGCAGAGAGACAGCGAGGGGTGTGCAAGAAGTGTGCGAGGAGAGCGCAGCGGACTGGGAAGGAGGGTGCAGGGAAATGCAAGGGGAGTGCGGAGAGGGTGCAAAGAAACGGCGAGGAGGGGGAGAAAGGACCAGGAGGGAGCGAGGAAGTCGCACGGCGGGTCTCGGTGGGGCCGGCGCCGGGACGGGGATCCCGGAGTGCCCCCGCCCGGGCAGGAGGCACCTGGGCCCCGGAGCTCCCCGCTCGCCGCTCCCTGCCCGGGTCACCCTCGGTGCCCGCCCGGCCCGGACAGGGTTTCCTTCAGCCTCGGTGCCCGCCCGGCCCGGGCAGGGTTTCCTCGCCGTGCTTCCGCGGGGTGCCGGGAGCTCTGCAGCTCCACCGCCGCTCGCCGGGGCAGGGACGGGCGGGGAGCGCTCCGAAGGGACCCCGGAGCTCCGGGATGCTGCCCCCGAGCTGTGGGGCCGGGAGCAGGGACAGAACCCATGAAGCCTTTTCCGAGTGAGCGCCGTGCGGTGATGCCAGAGGGCTGGCGGTCCGGTGCTAAGCTGCCCAGGGAGGTGCTGGGCTGGGTCTCGGCTTCTGCCTCCCACCCGAGGCTCCCGGAGTGGCTGGGGTCGCTGCCCCTTCCCCGGAGGCAGTCGGGCATCCCCTTTGCCACCGCAACCCGTTCCTGTCCCGAGTGAGGTGCACGAAGAGCATCGAGCAGAGTTCAGCTGCAGGAAGGGCTTAGAGGTGATTCTCACTGGAGCTGGGAATTCTCTCTGGGAGGATCCAGCACCTGCCCCGGCAAGGAACAACCTCCCAAGTAGCCTCCTGCTCCAGGGACATGACTCTGAGCCCCAGCTGTGCAGACAGACTCTCGGAGCAGCGCAAGCTGCATCTTTGCGGCTCCCTTGTCAGAAAGGCATCTTTCAACCCCACAGTTCTTGGAGCAGTTTCAGAAGAAAAGGTTCTGGCTTAAGAGACCATATGGGAGAACGAAGGCAACTGTGCTGTGAAAAAACCACAAAATTATTTGTGTTTACGACAAGGAGCAGAGTCTGAGTGAGACTCCTCCATCCTCAGACAGTATTTTCCTAGGAAATGCAGAGGAGACCCTTGGTTGAGACTCAGCACTCCTGAACAGAAGGGGCAGGTGAAAAGAAGGGTGGGAAGATGTCCCTGAGGGCCCAAAGCAGTCTGGACACTGAAAATCCAGGCACTTGGTTCCTACTGCTGTTTCTACCACTTATTTCACTCATCTGAGGTTTTGGGCAGCAAAATACCACACTGACTTGTCTCTCCAGCTCAGGGCTTAGTGATCAAGGCAAAAGAACTGTGTAGTGACAGCTATTGGACATTAGTTGCATTAAGTATAAGGGAACAGACTACAGAAAGAAATCTCTGAGCAGGGCACTTCTGTAGAGTTACTTTCCTATTCTCCTTATGTAGGATGTTTGTCGTGTGTTGTTTGCAAAATAAAGCTGAGAAATATGAATTCTCTATGTATCTTATTAGCTCAAGTTGCTCTGCTCAGGGATCTGTTGTACTGCATTATGTAAGTTTACTCACTGAAGTCTAATTAGAATAATTCTTTCTTAAATCCTCATACAGTTTCTCTTAGTCCAGTCTAACTTAAACTCTCTGCTTTTTGCATCTGATGTCAGTGAGAGAATTTCCACTGATTTCAGTAAGAACAGAAACTGAACCTTGGAACAACTGTTTAAATACCTAAGTCAGGCACAGAACTCGTTAAAATCAAAGTAAGCTTTGCTCACTGTAAACAAGACTGGCATTCTGCATTTTGCATAAGGCTGAACATTAGCAGGAGCATGACACCAGTGCATAATCAGTTGAAAAGCCACTTTAGTTAGGTAACTGGATCTGACTTTGGAGTCTCCTCCAGAAAAGAATCACTCATTCCTGGAAATGTCCCCAGAGACTTGCTGAGTTTTACCTAAGCTTTCATTAAAGTCTTTACATTCCAATAACACCACGCTGATATTTTTCATGTGTAGCTTCTCCTACATGGTTTTAACATAAAAGATCTATTCTTGCATTCAATGTTTATTTTTAAGTTTCAAAATGGCAGTGTTGAGGTAAGATAAGATCACCAGTTGTGTTCAGTTATGAGATTAGCAAGAGAATCCCATAAGTGATAGAACAACATTCAGCATAGAGATGTGTGTCTATTTACACAATAATAGATCTGTTCTTACTATTAAACCAACATCATTGTCTTTGATTCAAATATTTATTTGGGTAATGTTTACTTAGCTAATTTTTTCTTTTTTTTACCAAGTTGGTGGTTTTTATTCTTCATTTCTCAAGTTGGCCAAAAAAAATCAACAACTAACATGCTATGCTGGACCGTGTGATATGACTCTATTTGTTCTTTCAATAATTATAGGGTTAGCCACGTTTCAAAGTATATGGATATAGATAAAAACAGGGCTGAAATGTAAAAAAAGCACAAGTGAAAAAAATATCGTGTGGTTTCTATATTTTCCCCACAAGCACAAATTGTTGAGTAAGGAGATTTTCAAAAGCCAGAAATTGCTGTGAAGAAAACCAAAGCTGGAATCCAATGCTAGGGGAGGCTGCATCTGGCAGAACAAAGTTTGGAAAGAGGTTTTGCTTTCAGTGGGATCCTGTGTTTCCCCACAACAGAGCATATGTCATCTGTAAAGACAGCGCTTTCATGGGTGAGATACAATCACTGCTAAAATCAACCTCAAAATTAGGAAGCACCTATACAATACTCTTACACAAGTGCTTTGGTTTTCTCACTCATCTGCTGAGGAAGATAAAGGTATGAAAGAAGAGAAACTTCCTGATTTTAAGATGGTGTATCTCAGATATAATAATCCCAAGAAACTGACAGTGAGAACGTGAGAATTTCAATGTGTAACCCTTCTTCTGTAGGCTAAGAGTGCTGCCAAAAACTGAAAATATGATTCATAGAACAGCTCCCTCTCTTCCCATGTTAAATTGTGTAAGATCTGAGGGGTTAGTAAGCTGCAGTCTGTGGGGGTTTTTTTCTTTAAGGAGTTAAAAGGTCTTGTGGTTTAAAATGCAAAATTAGAAAAGTTCTGTTTCTGTGTCTTAGAAAAGAAGCTCTGATCTCTATTTGAAATGCCAGAGCTTCAGAGTGTTAAGTGATAAGAGGGTTGAAATCCATCATTATTTTTGAGTTTTAGCAGGGTGATGGTGTGATAATTGTGGCTTTCATAGTGGTGTTTTCTCATTTTCAGTGAATAGCTTATTAAATCATCATGGCTTGAATTCAGCTGAAACTGAATGCTGCAAAGAAGCTCAGCTCCTGTGGCAGTGTTAGACAGGCATTTGGATTGGTGCAACAGCTCTCTACTTACAGCTGGTGTGAGAGGACATAAATCAACAGGAGAAGTCTCACCACAGAGTGCTTGAAGAGATTTGCTTGAGTTTAGATTTTAAAATAATGCTTTAAACTTGAGTGTATGTCAAGCATCGAAAAAGCCCCCACGGTTTCTCCTGGGTTAATAAGAAACACTGACAAATGTGTGACATTTTGGCCTTGCCGAACTCCAAGACTGTGGTCTTTGGAGCAGCTTTCTCCCGGCACTCTGGGATCAATGTATACACCAAGCTCCCCACTGAGACAATTGGATTCACCTTGTTCGCACTCTCACTAAATCCACAAGTGCT
The DNA here is from genome assembly GCA_013398955.1 of Callaeas wilsoni. Classification (NCBI taxonomy): domain Eukaryota; kingdom Metazoa; phylum Chordata; class Aves; order Passeriformes; family Callaeidae; genus Callaeas; species Callaeas wilsoni. The sequence continues at coordinate 82,071 of VWPU01011287.1, forward strand.
GGACATGGCAGGTTATGGCTTGGCTCTCCCCTGTTGATACAAAAACACAATTACATGTTATTTTTAAAGCTTTTCCGAGAAAAAGAAAGAATTTTCCCAGTTAGGCTGCCTGGAGAAGACAGATGAAAATATAAATGACAGCAAGGTTTTGCTGCAGAAAAGCTCCCGGAGTTTGTTGGTTTTGAGTAGCACAAGTCCCGTTATTAGATTATGCGGCGCGTAGGTTGAATGTCAGCTTTGATTTTAGCATCTGTCGGCAGAGTTTAGGAGAACTGGAACACATCAAAACTTGGCTAACGTGGACAGGCAAAACAGTGGACTGAAATTTCAGGCTATCTAGAAACCACACCCAGACCCCAAAACACATGTTAGAACTAACTTTAATTCTGTGCTCCAGCTGAACAAGTAACCTTTTTCTGTGGCTACTTGTGACTCTAAGTTAAACGTGTGTGTATTGCTGGTGTGGGCTCTGGATCAGTTTCCCACCTTTCTGCAGAGCTTTTTTCCTGAGGATGCCTTCTCCTATGACTGCTTTTAAATGCCCTTCTCATCCCTGGCTTTGCAGGAACCAAGTAGCCTCAGAATATTAGATCCTATTAGATCCTATTTTTATTACTATAAACAGTATCCTTGCAGCAGCGCCAAGAGTCCTGTTGTGTTAGGTGCTAAATAAAGAGAGAACAAAAGGATTGTTCTTGCTTTAGTGGGTTTATAACCTAATTTCCTGGACTTAGATTTTCAACAGTGAGTACTTGCCATGGCAGGGACCTGCTGGGATTCCCAGCAGTTTAGTACCTACTGCAGTTGCTTAGGTCTCTATGTCCCTAAATGCCTTTGTGCATCCAGCCCTTATTTCTAGTCCCATGGAGGCCAGGCAGGGATTCCGAAGAGCAGGACAGTGAACAATGTGCTTACACAGGAGAGCAGCTGTCCCCCGTGGGAGCAGGGAGCTGGGACAGCTCCACGGCAGTGGGAGACTGAAAGGCCACTCAGATTATCCTGCCAACCCCTTGCCAAGAGCGGGTTGTTCCCTGCTGAACGAATGCTTTGCTCAATCCCTCAAAATCCTGCCAAGCAAGTGGACTTACGTTGCCTACTACATTGTGCCTTGAGAAGTTCACCCTGCCATACAAGCCACATGTTTTTCCTCTCTTCATTCACTCCCAACAGAATCTCTTTATTCACTGCAAGGAATTCCTTCCCTTCCTTGGTGTTTGTGCTTTGTGAATATTTATAGGCTGTTATCATATCCATCTTGCTCAGCCAGGCTATATGTACTCTGCTCTTTTAATCTTCCTTCGTAACTCAATCCTTCCCACTCCCTCATCATTTTTTGTTGTTCTACTCTCAACCCTCGCCAGTTCCAGTTGCTCATTTTGATTTGGGTAAATGCTATATTTATGTTAATATTATGTGGTGGGTGGTCCTCTCTGCACTCTTGGTCCATGTGAGTGATTTAGACATTTGAAATGAGGTTGACATTTTATAGCCAAGCCATGGCTGATTACTGGTTCCGCTCTTCAAAGCACTCCAGGAAAAAATATGCTTAGCCATCAGTATTGAAAATGGCCACGATAGCCACTAATAAAGTGTCTGTGCGGGGGTTCAGGGGCATTGCCAAAACCTGCATGGGTGCTCTATACATTCAAAACGACAGTGTGGCATTAATTTTACATCCAGCTGTTTTTTCTGTTGGGCTTCCAACTCATCTGAATTAAGGAATATAGATGTAGTATTTGCCATTTGGTAAGAATGTGAATTCTGGTTAGAATTTTACCGAGTCATGATAGTACCCTCGGGGTATTGTTCAGCCTTGGGCTGAATTGTCTTGCTTTTGTTTTGGAAAACAAATGCTTCCACCATGTGTTCTCCCCAGCCTCTCACTGTTTAGGCACCTGGGGAGTTAGAGACTCTACTGTGGTCTCACCTGTCTCACCCAACTGAAGTTCAAACTTTCAGCAGTTCTCAAGTAAAAAAGCTCTAACATCACCTTTCTTTCCTCTGTGTTCTTTTGGGTATTGGTTATATATTTACCTGTGCCAAACTTACAAGGCAATACTGATTAGATTTTAACACAAGTCATGATTATGTTAGCGTTGTGAGTTGTCAAATTCTGGCTCACTGCAGCACCCCTCCTGCCCTCTCTCCTGTCCCTGGCCGGGCTGCCCGGTGCAGAGCGGGCAGCAGGACAGGCTCTGAGCCAAGGGACAGTTACCCCTGAACTGGCCTCACTGGCTGGGCCACCTGGGGCCATTGGGCTGCTCGGAATTGCTCCTCTATTCCCCAGTAAGTCTTTTGACACTGACCTGTTTAGCTGTGGAAGAAGCATAGACTGGTCTGAGTCTGTGCAGCGTCTTCTGGAGGCGAGAGGGAGGAACATGAAGTGAAATGGCTCCTGTCTCTGTCAGGACAGCAAGGATGTTGTGAGTAGAGCTCTGTTGCGTAACTCTAGAGTGGTATTTCAGTGAGCATGAACTGCAGGAGAGCTCTTGGGAGGGTGGGCTCACATCTGCCTCTCGTGCTTTGGTTTGTCATCACAAGTCCTCTGTGCCAGCTCTTACGTGTCCTGCTTAGTTCACCCCATTTGAGAATATCATGATCTGTAAGGTCCCCTCCAACCCAAACCATTCTGTGATTCCCCTTATCCCATTTCTCCTTCTTTCCTCAAATGGAGTGTTTACTGTCAGTTTATGGGGATGGACATCTTCTGAATAAGGTGCTGATAGGACCTTTCCTGTTTACAGACTCCAGTAAAACTGGGATCAAGTCCTTGAATCCCATTTGCAGTGTTAGGTTTGGTTTTCTTTGTGGTAAACAGCCAGAGAGGCAGTTGTAAGAAGCCATTTTATTTAAATGTAGGTTATACTGAGGAAGATCTTTGAGGTACATCTCCTTCCTCCCTTTCTCTACCACAAATCCCATCTGTCTTGTCATCTGTCGCTGGACATGACACTTAACAAGAAAAATTGTGATTCCACGATTCCAAGAGCAAAATATTTACTTCTCTAGTCCCTTAAAAACCTCCAGGCAACTCACCACAAGCCCTTCACAATTTTAATTGTGGATATGAGGCAGATCAGGTAGTGCTCACAGCCTTAGAGCAAAGCCAGGCTAAAACCATAGAATGTGATGTCTGAACTCGTTTGCCGTTGTGCTAAAAGTATGTGGTGAAAGTATGTTTTGAAAACTTCTCTAAAATCCTGAGCTACTTGGGAATTTTGAGTCGGCTGAGTTTCCTCTTAGGATCTGCAGGATTTCATGTATGATTATGCTCAGCTGTGCACAGGAAACTCAAGGTGATGCTCTGCAGTGATAGTTCGTGGGTAATACAGTTACTGTGCCAGCCCCAAAGGCGTAACTGAGAAACATTTCGTGAATTCAAAGCATTTTATGAATATCACGAACTGAGCACCAGACTGGTGAAACAGCTAAATGTGAATATACTCATTTTACAGACAAATAAGAGAAGGGATGAATAATAGAAATACTTTTCCAGAAACCAAACAGTGCTCCAGTGAAAGCACTGGCATCCTCCCTCAACCACTTGACCACATTCTGGCTTCAGTTCAGGGAGGCATTACTAATCAGGAAAAATGCTCATGCACTGGCTTAATTTCAAGCACATGCTTAAGTTTCACTGAAACCAATTAGACTTAAGCATGTGCTTAAGTCCTGTCCTGAACTGTGTTCAGTTTGCAGATAGGCAAAATGCAAGGTTCTGCTGTGATACAGTTTTCCATCCCCAGTGGGTTATATTTAAATTTTATAACTTTGTAGTATTATAAAATTTACCTCTTCCCACAGAGCTGTTCTCTTGGGAACGCCTTTTTCTGAGTGAATTAAAAGCGCCACTAGCTTAATCTCCACACAAATGCAAGAAAAATTGATTTGCTAAATACAACCGTTTTGTTTGCTTTTAAAAGAATGCTTATTCCTTTAGTGGCTAACCCAAAATCCATTCTGTGTGCTCTCAGGAGAGAAAAATGCTAAAGAAACACTGTTTTGATCTGCTGATGAAATCTGTGTGGAAAAGTATAATTCGCTTATGCAAAATATATTGATACATTCCTTATCGTCCATTTCTTTCCAGTCTGAACATTCCTCAGAAAATATCAAAGGTTTTATGTCATCTCTAAAAGAAGAAATGTGTAATGCTCCATGACTTCAGGCCCTGATCTTATCCCTGTGAATGGGTGACTAACTGAAACATTAGAATTATAAATGAGAATGATAAATTCTGGCCATAAGAGGCAATAACATGTAACAGATTAAACAATCTAGCTCTGGAGAAGAGCTGATCCGCAGTAACTAATTCGGTGCAAACTGTAATATATGCATTTTCTCCTCCGTTTATGAAGAAACAGATGTGTGACTCAACTTTGCTTTTTTCCAGTCAATCTGCTTGGGGGAGCACAAACAAGATTTGTTTCCAAGGAGGAATATGACAGCATTTCTCTCTTGGTTGATGGTTTTTTCCTTTACAAGTGAGAAGTGGCTCTGCATCTGGAGCACACAGCACTTGTGTAGCACAAGGTTCTCATTTCCAGGCTTGGCCATTGCCTCGGAATCTTCCACCTTAACTTTACCAACAATTTACTGTGGGGAGAATTTGAAAATTTCCAGTTCTGCCTCTCTTATCATTGGATGCCATGGGTCTGATTTTCCTGAAGGTGGTTTGCACAAGTGAGGGATGGAATAGTTGGTCAGCATTTGCTGCTGGTGCTGTTGCTCAAGGCTCGATCCGGTTTGTGCGGATTGCAGTGAGGAGCAGTTCCCAGCTCTGCCACTCCTGACTGCCTGAGTGCTTGTGCAGCCCCCTTGCTCCAACACTTTGGGCCGCTCTTTGGGATGCAGCACGCACCAAAAATCTGGAAAAAGCCCCTGTTTTGTTTAAGTGCTGTGCTGAGGAGCTCTCTGGAAACGCTTGTGGTTAATTGATACAGATGGGCGGCAGAGCGAGAGAGGGGAAGAAATCACAGTTAGGTGTTTTTTTAGATTTTCCTATGAATGAGAATTTTTGTCTTGAAGATGAATTGTGAATAATTCCTTCCTCCTGCTTGAGAACTCTACAGAGCAGTTAATTTGTGTCTCTCTTAAGACAGAGGAGCTGCTCTGATGCGCTTTACCAGGGGCTGAGTAACAGAGTGACATATGAGTGACAGCCGCTTTATGCTGCTCTTGGAATAGAGAAGTGCTCTAACTACAGATTTTAGTTCTGGGATTGAACTTTTCCAGCTTGAAAGGATGTTTGGATCTGGTGGGGCTGGAGTATTTGAGAAAGAAAAAAGCAGCCACAAAATTTGGACACAAGCCAATAGCTTTTGGTTTGAGGATCCATCCAGCTTGGAGTCTTGTGCACAATTAAGTAAGACAAAATCCCTAGGAATTCCCATCATGTCAAATATTTACATTCTGGAGGCTTTTTTTTCTTTTTTTTTTCCTTCCCCATGGAGTTTGATCCCAATTATAAAAATTCTCCTTTCTATTGAATGTGTCAAAATGCAGTGATTGCATTGCCAAAGTGTCTTTGCTCCCAAACAATGTAGACTATTAGTGTTTCTGCCAAGAGTAGCACGAAGGGTTCAGTGAGATATTGAAGCTTCTGCTGCAATAAACACACGCAGAGCTCAGTTTGTGAGTTGACTGGGTTATATTGTGTATATTTTATAGCTGTATTCTATATATCTGCAGACTGCACTGATACCTCTGGAGTCTTTCTGTGGTTATGGGCAAGAGCAAATCTGGCCCTTTTGTCCATTGTTACTTCTAATACAAATACAGTTATTTTTTAGTTTACTGTATTCTCTAGGATAATAATTTTGTGTTTGTTCGAAGTGTTGTTCAGTTTGGACTGCCCTTGTTCTGGTGACTCTCCAGTATTTAGGCCTCTTAGGGCAGTCAAATGAATCTTGGCATATTCTGCACGTGAGTTTAAAAAAAAGGGAGTAGAGAGCACACAGCACCACAGAGCAAAGTCATGGCAGAGCTGGGATGAGGATATGGATCCCCAACTCCTAATGGCTCTCCTAAATAGGCACCCGTGGGGCAGCCTCACACATGCTGCAGCTGCCAAATTAGGGGTTCAACCAATAGCAGCGGCTTTTGTCATCCCATGTTTTTCCATTTTCACATGAAGAATCACAGGAACTGCATTTTAGGAAGCACAAGTGCAAGCTATTGGGAAGGAGTTGGCTGTGCCTGCTCACCCTGTGCAGCCCTGAAGGATGGTAAGAACAGTACAGTTGTGAGTCTACTCCCAAAAGAGCCCTGAACTCCAACAATGTCTCTTTCAGGCTGTTTCACGCACTCCAGTGCAGGGCGAGGTACCAGAAAATGCAAGGCTGCTTTCCCTGGCCTCTGGGTACTGCTCTCCTGCTTCTCTGGGGGCTTCCCTTTCCATGCGTTTATTCCCTTTGTGGTAGTTCAGGCTTTGTGTGCCTAAATCTACACAAATACATTTCAAGTGACCTGTAAAACCTTCACAAATGGCAGCACCATGGTGAAGTGACTGAATCTGTCCATCAGATAAAAGTCTGAGTGGGAATCCCTCCCTTTTGTCACATGTTCAGGAGCCTCTGACTTGCACAACAGACATTTAATGACCAAATTCTCACTTGACTTAGTCCAGGGCTTGTATGTTGCGGCTCTGTGTCTTCAGCTCGTTGACTGAGGCACAGGGTGTGCAAACCTTCCACATCCTCATTCTGTGGGAAGGTGACACACAGATGTCGAATCTTTTGTTCCAGCTGATAGGCAGGCTGGAAAGCAACCTGTGTCCTAACATTGGTATGGAGTGAATAAAAGCTGGCTTCAAAATGTCCAGCACACTCTTGGGTAAAATGCAAAGTACGGCTGGAGCAAATGAATCCCATCTGGGCTCATAAAGCCCTGGCTGGGCCGAGCCCCGCAGGGATGAGGGTCAGTGGTACCACAGAGATCAGTGGGATTTCAGGAGGAGCTTCACCGAGAGCTCGTTCCGTGGTGCCACGAAGAGGGAACTCCCAAGTTTCTTAGAGAAGCAAGGCCGTAATGAATGCCACAGAGTGCTTAAGTAAAGAGTGAATAATGTATAGGAATAGATGTACATGTGTGTGTGTGCATGCAAAGGTCTTCGGGATTTAGCTGAGTGTTCACACATTCCCTAAGCCAATAACATCCGTTGTTATGGGAAATGAGGTAAGTGACAGAATTACTGTCCTTATGGCGGGCGACAGGCGAGGCCAGCGTTCCCATGCTGTAATTCCCGGTTCCAGTCACTGCCTCGACAATGGCATGAGAGGGGGAGCACACGAACAAAGAGCGCTCGGTTTTATATGAAGATTTCATCTAAAAACCACTTGGATTGAGATGAAACCCAAGTCGGAAAACTTGAGTGAAATAAAAAAACCTGTGTCCTTGGCTAAGAGTTTGCTGCTGAGCAAGCCCGCCGGGGCTCCGTTCGCTCGGCGGCCGGAGGGCTCCCGCTCCGCGCTGCCCCGC
>VWPU01011288.1:0-13263 GCA_013398955.1 Callaeas wilsoni
GGGGGGAGCGCGCGCGGCGCGGGCACGGCGGCGCGGGCTCGGGAGCGCGGGACGCTGCGAGCGGCCCGAGCGGGATCGGGAGCGCGGGAAGGCTCGGAGCCGCCGGAGCGGGATCGGGGCACCGGGATCGGGGGCGCAGCCGGGAGCAAAGCGGGCTTTAATCAGCATGTGCGGCACCGCTCCGCCTACCGAGCTGTGCCGCGGAGCCGCGCTCCGCTCCTGCCGGGGTGAGGAAGCTGGGGCAGCCCCCAGCCCCTCAACCCGGGGGGAACCTCCCCTGGAGCCGCGCCTGACCGTGACAGCTCTGGGAAACCTGGGCGAGAGAGGCGGGGAGGTGCCGGCCCCGACCTTTCCGGCCTCTCGAGGGCCAGACCGTGGGACAGCGGCGCCGGGCTCTGAATTCACCCCGACCCAGGAGGGCTGCGGTGCCCCCGGCCGCGGCCGGAGCGGCGCCCCGCGAGTGCGGGGGGTTCCGACCGCGGGGCCGCCCCGGGAGCGCCCCTCGCCTCAGGGCCCGGCCGCGGCCCCTCAGCCGCAGCCGCCCGCCGGGCGCTGTCCCTCCCCGCGCCGCCGAACCGAGTTCGCGTCCGTGCTAAAGAAAAGGGGAAACGCGGGCACCTGCCCCGAAAACGATGAAGAACCGTAAGAACCAGGCACCTCCACAACGGCATTTCCACGCCGTTTCTTTGAGGTTTTTAGAAACTTAGTCCGGCAGCAAAGTGCAGACACGTGAACTGGTTTAACCCTTGCGTGGACTTTAGTTATTATCAGTGACCCGCTCAAGCGAGCTCACCCCAGGCAAAGGGTAGAACTCACTTGAGCATGTCTAAGTAGGGAAGCTCGTTTACATCTCAATGAGTCGATTAAATTGATGCACTATTCGGCTCTAAGCGAGGGATCGGAAATGCCGAGTTAGCCCGGTCTCCGTGCTCTCTGCACAAGCCGCCCCAGGGCATCCCAGCGCGGCCACAGGAACGTCAAACTCCGTTCCCGCCAGGCCAAGGCTGCAGCCGTCCAGCTGAGGAACTCTACATGCTCACGTATGTTCGCGCACCAGGTTACATGGAATTCTAGTTCTGTAGTAAAATCCATCTTATTGAAGTTATGCTTATTTTCATTTAAAACGCGAGATAGTTGTGTGCTGACTGAATTTAAGTGTCCCTCCACTTTTAGTATACAATACTGTAGTTTTTACTATCACACGAGAATCGGTAGACAGAATTTTTTTATCACATACTACTCTCGGGAAACAGAACCTTCAGAAATACGGCATAGATATAACGAAAAAATTAGAAAAACCTTACTTTGCCTAGCAATTTTAGAAATTATCTCTGTAATAGAAACAAAAGCCATTTTTAAAAATCGCATCACCTCTTTAATAATAACAACAACAACAACAATAATAATACCACCATCCTCAACCTTAAGCCACTACTAGACACTAGATGAAATATTACTAGATGTAGTTGTTAACAGCAGATTCAAGCCAACTATTTGCATGACTGTTTGGGAAACCAAAACCCTCTAGGTTTCCCAAACTGCTTAAACTGCAACTCATTTGGCTTTATAACCTCTCTGGGATGATAAATTCTACCTATACTGCAAATGGGTAATGCAGCGGAAAACAGCTGCTACGGAGAATGAGACTTTTTTAAGGGAGGCTTGTTTGTTTTGTTTTGTTTGTTTGGTTTTGGTTTTTTTTGTTAAGGTGAGTGGCATGAACTAATGAGTATCATTGTATTCATTTGTATTTCAGTAGTTAACCAGAACCAAGTGTTTAAACATGCCTATTGCTTTTTACTCTAAAGCTTAAAGCACACACTAGCTAGAAATATAATCCTGAAATAAATTGCCCATAAAACATCTACACCCTTTTCCACAAATACTGAATAATTTAGTTTATCCAATTAGTAGACAGGTAAGGTGCTGGAAAAAAATCACAATATGCCATCATAGATTAGCTTTGACTTAAAAAATTAAATGAAAATGAAACACCTGGCAGCTAAGCAAAAAAAGGCCATTAAGGATAATTCTCCACTTATACTGATGAAAGGAACACAATATATAATGAACATCATGAAAAGCAAAGTATTGAAAATACCCTGGACTATAAAGGAAGAATAATCAAGTTCAAACTTATCCTTAATTGACCTTTGCATTTCTAACCCTGCCACAGGCTTGAGAAAAGTGCAGAGCAAGCAGAATGGACAATATTGTTTGGACACAAAGAGGACAGTGCATTAAGAAAAAGTTTTGGCCTGAAACTCTTGGACTCATCAGCTTTTAATGTTTTGCCAATAAGAGAGACTGTGTTTAAATATTTTGTAGCAGAAGATGATTAGCCCTCAAAATTAATTTGCTAGTAAGATGAAAAGTGTGATAATTGAAAACCATGTGACATCAACTGATGCCTGTTCTGTAGAAGATGGTGACAGGAAAAGGTATAGAACATAACCAGACTAATATTTCCACTTTTATCTTCCTTTCAGTTAGAAAAGGCAGGTATATTTTAGAGTTTTTTCCATTTTGTAGCTTTTACCAAAATGCATACTTTACATCTGTAGACATCAGCGCTGCACTATGACAGTAGCTACTGCAGAATTGGTATGTTTTGTATAGTGACCAAAATACTCTTCACAAGCTCTCAGTAAAAGATCGGTAAGTATAAGTTAATTTGTTGAACCAAAGTGCTATGTGTCTATTTTAAAAATTGAACTGTAAGGTAAAGTAACTGAAGTATAATGAGAAGACATTTAGAATTGCTATCATTTTTTTTTTAAACTGCTGAAATAATTTGGGGCATTTCTTTAAGGCTTTATCTTTTTATGATCTCAAAACAATTAAAAGATCAAGCTTAACTAAAATGAAAGCACTTTGTGTATCAGCTATGCAGCTGGTAAGTATAACCATTTCAATATACATTCAAAAGTACTAAATTCAGACTGAGCATTATGGGCAAAGATACAACCTGACCCATGCACTTACATACAGGGGTAGGGGGTCTCTTGTCTCTTATGCTCTCATCTAACTTGGATTTGTGAAGCCCAAAAATGTAACTTGCTATTTTGGTTTGCAAGTCCTGTGTACTGTTTGACAAGTTTTTACAAATTTTAGTATTTATTTAATTTTATGGCTTAAAATCTCTGAGTTCAAGAAAGACTTCCAGTCTTTATTTAAGCATGAATTGTAGCCTTTTGCACATGGGTTTAACATTGTCTCCCATTCTAGCAGCAATCATCACAAAAGTACTACACATGATGTGCATATAGGTTAAACCACGTCATTTTTGTTGCCTTTTGGCCTCAGGCATTTTGTATTTTAAGGATATAAAATTCTAGGAGACAGTTGTTCAACTTAAAAAAAAAAAAGTAGCTTTCTTAAACATTTTTTTTTGTATTAGGGTTTGTTGTATTTTGTATTACACTAAACTATACACTGACTTTTGTATCCATAAATACTTTCAATTTTTTTTTTTCACTCTGTGACTACCTTACACTCTGCTTCTAATAACTCTTCATTTATTTATACAGCAATTTTGTTGACCTGTTTGTTTTTTTTTTTTAAATACTCAAAAGTTGAGTCCAGCATCCTCAGAAAAACTAACCTGATCCTCAAATGGATATGCCATGGAGCCATATCCAAAAGAGAAGGAAAAGCCACTAGCCAGCAGTTCTCTTACTGAGAAGAGACAAAGCCAAGAGAGGAGCAGCAAAAGCTATTGCCAGATTTCTACTCTTCCAATGATAGCTAAACTCTTAGAGGTGGTGGAGGCAGTTGTCCATAGGAGGACTAGGAAGACTTCAAAAGGAATTAATGACTTAGGATTATTATTTTACGGACTCATCATTTGTCCCAACATCACCTGGACAGATAGGCAAGAAAATGGTAAAATGGGCTCTATCTGAAAGCATAAAGGACTTGATGGAGTGTTTTTAGTAATGTCAGAAAAGCATCACTTTCCTTTATATAGCTCGTTTTGGACACTTAAGATTTTATGTGTCTAGGGAAAACACGTGATAGTGGAAGCAGTTATTTTCTTAGTTACAGTGGTGGTAAAAAGACACAAATTATGCTGAGACTCTTCTGTCTTGAAATACCTCTTTCCCTGTTTAAGTTTTAATGGATTCAGAACAGGTATCCTAAGAATTGTAAGGGTTAAAAGTGATTTATGAGTTTCTCCTTCATGTTTTTATTCTATAATATATATCCGCTCTAAAATACTATGCTAGACACACCTTGAATTCTTGATTTAGTTGTCTTTACCAGCAACTCATTTCACAAATTAATCTTTTAGGATTAAGTAGTAAGATAAAGGGGGACAAAACAAAATCCAAAAATATCTGACTTTCTGCTCTGGTTTGTTTGTTTTAAATCTTTATCCAAAATATTTTGTGTTCTGACATACAAAACAATAACAATACTAAAATCACAATTTATTAGGTAAACACAATTTGAGCTGGGTGGGCTGGTTAGCAGGTTAGCACCTCTTACTTAGGCATGGACTTCTGCAAACATCAGATTATAACACATGAATAATTTCTGAATCAATTAATTAATCACATGATCCTGTATTATTACTAGTAGCAGAGCCAGCAGAAGGGCAAAAACCTTATGATTTTCTTGCAAAAAAAACCCAACACAAACAACAAAAACCCCATGTAAACAAACAACCAAAAACAAACCAAAAACAAACAAAAAACCCAACAAAACAAAAAAGCAAGCAAAACGACAATCAAATAAAAAAACCCCAAAACCGAACAATAACCAACCAAATAAAAAAGCCCTACCTTTTCCTGCCAACACAATTGCTAATCCATCAATCACAGAGCTAAGGATATCTAACTTTGATATGCTGCATAGCATAAGGTGGAAGGTTAAAAATGGAAAGCAGAAGTAGATCAATTATAGCTGTACATAGGTCTGCAGACTGTCCCAAATCCTTCAATTGACCATTAAGCTAAAAACAAACACAAAAAACCCCCACCACAAATACACACATGGCCCCACTACATAAACCTCAACTGCCAATGCTCACACCCCAACATGGGATAAAGGGGTAAACTGGGGACAGGCTCTGTGCCTTTGCATGACTTCAGAAACTTTACTTCTACCCTGGTAGTTGCCTGGCTCTATGTAAATGCAAGTAAAATAGCAAATTCAGTTCAACAGTAAAACCTGAATGTCTTACTATTATATGCTCTAACTTTTTAGATTTTTACCTTACACTCCCAAGACAGAAATTCTGTCTTACAAGTCAATTTATGAAAAATCATTTCAAGTGCTTCAGGGCTTCTGCTTAGTATGATCAAGTATTTTCAAACTTCAGAATTACACTGCTGATGTTAAATAACATGGAGTTAAGTTAATGTGGAGTTACCATATAAAGCCAAATGCTTTAATTTGCAGTTCCTGAATCAGAATGAAAGTAGGTTATCTGCTTCCCTCAGACAATTGAGGAAAACATTGACTTATACCTACATAGGAATTACCTTGGCTTCCGAAATCTTTTGGTGCAGGAAAGTACATTTGCATCTAGGAATGAAGAGGCATTTCCTAACATATATGTTTAGATTTTTTTATTTTAATGTTAGGAGGATCTACCTATGTACCTACAGTGTGAGAGAACACTGAATTCCACATCAAATTAATATAAATGTGTTACTAAGGGCTTTATACAGGCTATACCATCTTTACTTAAAATAAATATATTTCTCCAAAGAAATGAAAAAAATACAAATAACTCAGCTTTTGGATTTCCAAAGCTTGTTATTAGTTTGCAAGAACACAAATATTCTTTCAATTTTAGAAGTGGATTTTTTGCACACTGTGGTTTGATTTATACTAAATTAGGCATCAGTGAATGTTATAAAAATATTGCTTGTCTTCTGGGATACAAATAATCATGATCATATTTATAACTGAATGTTTATATATACACTTAAGAAAGCATAAATTAATAACCTGCATTAGTGGGAAAAAAGGCCTAATGAATTAAGTTTGACTGTAAATATCCAGCAGAGGAGGCTAGTTCTGAATATAAAACTGCTCGGATGAGACTGTTTTGAGATATCTACATCTGTATACCTTTAAATGATAGCAGAGGCATAAAAATGTAAAACTCTGATAGGGTTAACCTGAAGAAAATACATTTTCTGAGGTTTTTCAACATTTAGAGAATGCAAACAACTTGTGGGAGATGGGCAGATGTTGAGAGGGAAGTGTTTTGGTTTAGGTGCAAACATGAAGTTGCTGTGAGAAGAAAAATAGAGAAATCACATTAGATTATTTTCTCTGTCACTAATGTAGGTGGAATATGGAAACCCAAGGTGCTGTGATATCACTGGCATTTTCTTCTCACCTCCCCTGTGAAATCTCCAAATCTCCTCTAAGGGCAACCTGAGAAACACAGCCAAAAGGAAAGCGGTTTTCTCAAATAATTCAGATTGCAAGCAGGTTAAGACTTTAACCCCCTCTTCCATCTCTGTTAAAAACCTCAGTTCCCATTCTCTTACTGAGCAGTGTGTCAGTTTTATGGCTGTTTTGACATTCTGCTCCTCTGACCAAGAGAACACAACAGACCCCTGTCATTAACACTGGGGTTAATGTGCACCAGCCTGCCACTGGTCACACGTGCTAAGCCTGCTGGACTTCTGATTTATAAGCAACTCAACAAGGGTGTTAGCATAAAGAGACATAACCTAATTTAAAAAAAAAAAAATCAAGGGAGAATATGAAAGATAGTAAGGAAAACAGTTTCTCACATAAAAGTAGCTCATCTGGAAGTCTGCTTGACTAGACCTTCCAAATCACACAGATTCCCACAACACCAAATTTTTAACTTGGAAATTAATTCAGAGATGACAAAAGAAATAGAATACTTTCTTATGGAATCTTCATTCATTATGTGCTTATAGATGAATGTGGGCTAAACAGAAAGTGTCAATGCAGAGTCATCTGATGTATGTTTTTCCACCCTCTGTTATCCAGCATGGTTTCTCCTTAAAAGATGCTGATTGTGGCACTTTTCTTGAATTGTGAATACACAGTCATTTTGTCTAAAGACATCAAGATGTTCTGCCTTGTGTGGATACCTTTAAGACCGTCAGGAATAACACAGCTGCTCTGCATTAAAACATTTTAAAATAAATTTTAAATTTCCTTGAGAAAAAAAAACTTTTTCATAAATCCATCCAGGTAACATGCCCTGTCTACCCCTGGCATTACAGATGAAAATCTCTCAGGTAAAAGGACTCTTTCAGGAAATTATCTTTTTAGTCATCAGGTTATGGCAGCACCAAGATTCTTTAGTAAATAGAAAGGGATGGCCACAACACTGGAATCCCCAGATCTAAGTCACCTGACTTTTCAGTCTGTTTGAACAAATATGGAAAGCTAACTCTTATTTGTGTTCATGAATATTCCAGATGCACACCCCTGTGAGGCCAGAGGTCTTGCTCCCACTTAGCAATTTTCTCAAGGCCCTGAAGGGGAGTGAGGATTAAGAGTTAACTTTTCATTACCTAAATCATGCATAGGTCAGTATTAGCAAACTCAGGGGCATGGGATGTATCTGTTTAAGTGAGGACATTCACATCTGAACTAGTCACAGGAGGCAGATGGAGACCTGATCAGGATACTCAGTTAAGTTTAAGATACGGTTGTTAGCACAGCAGAAATCCAAAATTTGATGTGTCTGTTTGTTTGCTGGTTTTGCTGCTGTTGGGGTCCTTTTGTTGTTCATTTTTTAAAGCTGTGATTTACTTGATCTGTTTCTTTCCACTGAGGATTACAGATTTAACCATACTCGTCTAAAGGCAGGTGAAAGAAGTTCTACATGAAATGTATACGATTCAGGGATTCTGATTCACTCAGAAGCCCAACTAACAGTAAATCCAGGGAAATGCGAGTTAACACCACCTTACAGGCCCATTTCCCAGATCTCTAACCATGCACTTGTCCTAAGGAAAAACCAAAACGGAACTTGACAAAAAGAAGATTGCTCTGGGAGGAACAAATCTGTTCACTGTTCCCTGGAATCCCTACATTTTACATTTAAACATTATTGAGTAAAATCCATGAGGCAGTCCTGGGAGCAGGGATGAGATTGAACCCCACCTTTTCTTGCTTCCTCTGGAAATCCCAGTGCTCAATGCATTGTAAAATCTAACTTCTCCTTTTCCCATTCCCTAGCAAAAGTGATCCAGGTTCTCCTCAACGACAGAAGATGGCAAGTCAGCATCCCCCATTTTCAGTCATTTGCTCCAAGTTGGAATTCCCATGGACTATGATCAGAACTCTTGCTATTTTTACTGGTGCTCAGAGCGATAGACATTGCATCTGTAACTACTGTTTTCTGTTGTATGGTGTTGGATGGCTCTGAGCAACTTTCCATTTACCATCCAGGAGCTCCACAACAGCATCCCAACTCCCTGAACAAGTAGTGAAGACTAGGACTCACGTGTTATTTGGCAGTTCCCATCTCTGTTGTTTACATTGAGAGATAAGCAGAGAGAATAATTTTTAGCAAATGTACTGACTTTTTAAGCACTGCAATACCTTCTGCCCACCAGTTTTAGGCTCTAGCTACTCTCAGTAGAGAACTGATGAACAAACCTTCCTATTAAGGAAGTTTACAGTGTTGATACTATCTTGCTCCTGGACAGTCCAGTGGTAACACAATAAACTGGAAAAGTGATTTAGCAAAGGGTCTAAAGAAGCCCATAGGACCTGAAGCCACTGGTGTGTGGTCACATCTGTCCAAGGCATATTTTGTTGCTCACAACAGCAACACAGGAATTCTATTTCAAAGCACTGACATTCCCCCACTCTGAATATTTACTAAAGAATTTAAAATCTAGGATTGTCTCTTCACTGCAACATGAATTAATTTCTTGTGTTATTTGCTAAGAGAGGAAAAATATGAAGAATGCTGAAAGGCAGAAGGATGTGGAGCTATAGCAGTTCCTCTGGCATATAGGAGTTAGAGCAGATAATTTCATAACGCTGAAAGGTCATGCAAATATCAGTCTGGAAGAGGTGTGGAGAGACCTAACTTTGTAGAAGATGAGAGTCTGAAGCAGGCATGTAATATATTGTCCTTTGTTCACAGCTGGGAAACAGGTGATCCTTGAAGTAAGTTTTAAACTAATTATTCATTGCTACAAGTTGATGCTGACAAGTATAATGAGAAGTACAGCTAGCAAAGCTATGAAATAAGAAAGGTGAGAAACAAGATTATATCACAAGGTGTCCAATGTAAAGATTGCCCCCCCATCCTTGAAACTTTGTTGAATCAAGGACTCAATGAATACTTTAGAACCCTCAGAAGATAACAGAAAGGAGTCCCAGGTACCAAGGTATATTATTAGTATAGGAAACTGGAAACTAACTACTATTGACAATTTTCAAGAGCCATTTTTACTGTGACTCTTACTTGAGTACATAATACTAGTAATATTAGTAAGAGGAATGTCACGAAGGCACAAAGAACATTTTGGTCAGTCAGGTTGAGTTAAGCTCTTGAAAAAGATCAGTTTGTAGTAGGATGCCATACTTCAAATACTTTTAAGCCAAGAGACCCAAATATCTTTCAAAGGTATCTGGAGTCTATATAGACTTTCTAGGTAAAAAAGAAACTGTATTAGAAGAAAAATACATTAGTTTTGCCACCTTAGAAATGGAAGTATATGTAAGGGAGAAAATTAAGAAACCATTTTAAAAAAAAAAAAGGTTCTTATGCTTTAGGTTCTGGAATTCCACATACAGGTATTTCAGAAGGTGGGGAAAACACAATAAAGATTAAGCCACCCCACAGAAATGACTCTTCCAGGCATTTCTGCAGAAGATGCAGGAGGTAAATTAGTTGCTATTTAGATTTGAGAAGATGCAAAATCTTAAACACTTCTTACTCCTTATTGGCAACACAATGGCTCAAAAAGGTAGGAGGAGATAAGTGAGAAAACCACTGAATTGCAGAAGATCAGCACTTCACTCTTCTCACCTTATGATTTGATTAGGAGTAAAACCAGACACGTTCATCAGATGCAGCTTCAAAGTTGCAAAACCACAAGCAAAGTTAAAGAGTAGCCTCAGTTGAATGGGAGAGAGAGGAGCAACTGTGAGGCAAGTTTCCATTGAGATTTCATGTTCTTGTTGACTGAGCTCAAACTCACTTTGAGCAGCAAGATCACAACAATTGGTTTGTTCATGGCCTGCATGCACAGGCTGCAGCCACAAGAAATCATCACTTTCATGGTGCAGGATGATAAGATGAGCATTAAAATACCTTCAGTAAGCAGTTTATCATTTGCTCAGTACTGTTGTCCATGGATGAGCACAATGAACATTGGTCTAAACGATGTCAAAAAGGAAAAGTTGCCTCAGAATTAAATATCCCAGTGATTCTCTAAGATCGATAATTATTGTAATAGATTCAACAACAACTGGCACTACTTCTATTGGCATAAACTGTGCCCAAAAAGCCAACCTTATATCCTAGTGATCAGGTCTCAAAAATGGAAATGGAGGGTGGCCAAAATCCATACTTTCTAAGAGGGTTTATGTCTTGATATTTGTCCTCAAGATCTAAGAGTTGTACCAGGACACCAAAGAAGTAATGGTCATACTGCACTGTTATAGGCCACCAGGTCTCTGCTCCAGCCAAGAATCCGTAAAAGCAGATCTTGTCTGACAGAGCAGAGATGAGAAAAGCTGACTGCTCTCTTGGGTATATGTTTGTCACTGGCAGAAGGTTGCAAAATGTATTTTACTTAAGACAGAAGCAAAATTTACCTACCTTTAAAAAAAGATAACGAGTAAGAGACCATTAGGGAGATCTACTGAAGTTGTATATCAGTTTCCATAAAACTAACTTAATGAGCAAACTCTTTTAAAACAAAATCTAAATGCATTTTTGAAGATTTAAACATTCACAAGAAGCTTAAAGACTGTTTCAAACTGCCTAGTATTTGTCAAATTTATTCTTTGAAAATACTGAAGACATTGAAATGTAAAATAGATGCAAAGGCCTCCAAAATTATCAGCTTTTATCACTCCAAAATAACAGGCACATTGATTCCTTAAAAATGTGTTAAATTTAATGTCAAATTTGTTCCTGAACCTGTTGAGTTTCCAATATATGCTCTGATCATGGGCTTGACTATGTCTTCCCACCCATCTTAGAACATTAATCACTTCTGTTTTCTTACACCTAATATGGATGTTAGCAGAAAGCCTTCTAATCCTTTTGCACTTAGAACCGAGGTGATCTGTAGGTTGTAACAAAAGAAAACAACACACATTAACATATATCTATTTATAAAGACATGTAAAATGCATGCTCCACTTAGCAACAGCAAAGAAAAAACCCACCCGCCTCAGGTGAATCCTCTTACAATCTGAATGACTGCGTTAGGTTTTCCCTTCTTTTCAACCCCACCTTCATCCACAACCCAAACTCCTATAGACCTCTTCAGGAGATTTGCATATGCGAGCACGCGAGCAAGGGGGACCGTAGGGCTCGATAACCAGCCGTGGATGGAACCTTTAACTTCACAACAAGCAAACAATGGACTAGTTGCACAATAAGTGTGTGCCAAAGCCTTCCATATTGGCTGCAAAAAATAATTTAAAAACCTTTCATCTGCAGCCACTGTGAAATCATTTTGGAGGTGGGACCGAAAATCTCATCACTGAGGAAAACTGGGTTCTAGGTGCAGGATTGAAAAAAAAAATTAAGGATCTGCTTCATTACACAAACCAGCGAAAGGGTGAGGTCATGCCTCTGCCGGGCCATAGTTCATGCGACACTACAATTTTCCAGAGATACAATTTGATCGTCATTCTAACTAATTTGCGGTTACTTTTGATAGAGAGAAAAGGAAAAGATACAATAGATCAACCCGTGCCCCACCTTTCTCCCCCCGGCCCCCTCCCCCTTTAGAGCCAGGGACACGAATTGTTTCGGAGCCCCACAGCGCCACCAGCACAGAGCAATGCAAAACAAAAAAGATCTCCCACCGGGTGAAAAAAAAAAAAAAAAAAAAAAACACCCACCAAGAAAAAAAAAAAAAAAAAAAAAAAAAAAAGGAAAGCGCCTAGAAAAATGCCAAAAATTACAAAATGTCTCCCAAATGTACCTTCTTGGAAGAAAAAGATCAAACAAACCACTCAACCTCCCCACCACCTCCCCCCCCAAAAGAACAAACAACCCAACACCAAGACATCTAAGTGAAGTGTGGGGAAATAAGAACCTTTATATAACTAATGCTTTAAGCTAATTACCACAAGAGCTGGAATTTGTAAATAAAAAGGTCACTGTTTAGTAAGAGACATAACTTAATATAAACCCTCTTATGTCCACCTCCACCTTCACCATACCAAGGGCAGTTTTCCCCCTTACTTTAGACCAAAGTAATCCATCAAGAGCCATCACAAATGGCATTGTAAACTCTTTTAGCTACCATCAAACCATACAGCAGCAACATAATATGCTTCTTTATACACGAGAGATGCGTTATATTTATATAGACAGTCACATATTTGGTCCTGGATCCGTTCATTACTCGGTAAAGAATTACCCCCTGCCCCCCCGCCCCAACAAAAAACCAGAACCAAAAAAACCCCCAAGTCCATCTGGAGAATATTTGAGTTCTTATACTCCTAAATTGAAGTTAAATTATTTTTAATCTTCGAGTGTATAAAATTTTAAAGAGGAAACAAAACTGACTTCAGTAATTGTCGCTATTAAGGAGACACCGTTGGGTGGGATACACATGAGATCAAAGCTATGAAAAATACAAGACTACGTTTTGTTCATCAACACAACGAAAATCCTCCACAGCACTAACACACGCCAAAAACACGCAGAAACGAATATTTTTGGTTAAAACCACAAACTTACCTTCGAAGAAGGCAACCCTTGCAAAAGGGCTGTAACAATATGGACTGCATACTCGCTCTCCTACAACCAGCCACCTCCATGCTGCAAAGGGCTTCCCGAACATCCTTAAAATATTTCGCAAATGCAGAAAGTAAGACTTTTCTTTTCTTTCTCTTTTTTTTTTTTCCCCCCCCACCTCCTCTCTCTCTCTTCTTTCCTCCCCCTCCCCGTCACCCCGCTAGGATCGCCGGGCGAGGAAGGAGGCGGCTTCCCGAGGGTCGGCGGGCGATGCCGGCGGGCGGCCGCAGCCGGGGCGGGGGACCCGGTGCCGCCGGGGTCACAACTTTGCCGGGGCCGGCGCTGGCTCGATGGGCTCCGCGGGC